>WURT03149248.1:0-11018 GCA_009936505.3 Holothuria glaberrima
GACAAAATTTTACAGATCACATTTTAATTCTCCCAGCTGACTTAGGGCTCTATTATGACGTCATGTTTAGTTTCTTGAGATAACAGCGAACAACCCAAGCCAAAAGGAAGGGGAGAACCAGGCAAGTATTTTCACTTCTTTAAAACAAATTCATTTAAAACTCAATCGTTTGAACCAAATTTAAGTCAATTGATACAAAAAATACAATGCGTTTGTTGAATATGCTTTCTTTTGTCTTACATCAACCGTACATCACTTACCTTAAGTGTCAAATTGATACGTGTTAGCCAGAAAGCGACGTAAACATACACAGAGCACAACTGCATAATATATACAATACCCAGCATTCACAGTAGTTAGCTACACACGCAGTGGCACACAGTATAGGGAGCTTGCACCAAAGGTCAAATTCAAGGGAATTGATGAATTGAATTGGTGGATTGATGATGACATTGATTATTTCAACCCAGTCTTTGAGGGAAACTTTTGTATTTGCTGCATCTCGTCACAGTGCTATACTCAAAACTTGTCATTGTTATCTTTGACAGAGATGTTTTTTGACCTCTCACAATGACTTGCTTGGCAGCTTAACACTGGCAAAAAATGTGATGAATTTGTTGTATGGTACATTGCAGTTGAAGATTTTTTTTTTCATTTAGTCATAATGGGCACGTAGTTTGTCTGCTCTGCCCGTAAGATGCTCACCTTGCGTGTACAAAGTCTACAAGAAATGCAAAAATGCATATATAAAATTGCAAAGACTTTGTTAAAGCTAACGATAGAAAGTTTTGAGATGCAATATTTCAATAAGTCTTTGCAGACGTTGAAAAAGAAGGAAGCATATCTTAGGCACTGACAAAGATAATAGAATGCAGTGCAATTTTCAAAAGCATGTATTTCTTTTTTCAAAGGGGTCCTGAAGTAAGGTACTGGAAAAGTAAAAAAGAATCTCTTGGGGACAGTTTGTCAGTCTGTCAATCCAATGACTTTTATTGCAAAATTCTCTTGCACAACTCTGCAAAGACCTTTTGATATTCAAATTGCTAACAAATATCTGTTGTGAACAAAAACATCTCTTGTGAACAAAGGTCTCTTGTGAACAAAGGTCGCTTGTGAACAAAATCTCTTGTACAAACAAATGAAGGCAGTTACACTAATTGTCTATCCCTAACCAAGTAAATGCATCTTTACGTGCACAGTTTCAGTAAGTCATACTTCCTATTGTAGCATTATGCACTTCAAAACCTCACTATAGCTTGCATATTTTGTAGTCACGAAATTATTTCCCCAAAATGTGTAAAGAACTGGGCATAACTTTGAATAAAAATCTAAATATCTGCCACCTTTATCGTTATATGGCTTACAGATGTACATGGGTGTATGTAATGTATGAGGTAGTATATACAGTAATGGGCTAATCAAAATTAATACAGGTTTACAGAAAATATTTCCTCACGAAAGGAATGTTTCCCCAAAACATCAAAAATGTAACTTACTTGTAACTTACTTGTAACTTACTTGGGCCTGTTCACAAACACATGGGTCAACTGATATGCTTAAAAGGAAACCACTAATTTGCTTGCCCTTTCCTGGGTATCCACCTAGGCTTTTCTACTAAGTATAGCCTTGGTCCAAACTCTTGAATGGATATCAGATACAAGTGTCAACGCTATCATAAAACTGATATGAAGGTAGCCTATGTATGTATATACTGCAAAAGGTTCTGATGTATGATAACAGGAAATGCGGGTACTCAATTTTATGAAATGTCTCAACGATTACAGTATTTTGTCTTACATGTCTTGACAAAAGGCGTCGGAAGCTGTTCGAGACTAGGGGCTGAACCTTGTTTCAGATCGCCGTCCTGGGGAGGGATATCCCCTCCCCTCTGGAAAATTTTTGGATATTTGAGGGCCCCTAGATGCATTTGGTGCATCAGTTTGGACAAATTATAAGGTTAATTACTGCAAATTTTTGACATTTCTTACAGAAGTGACAAATAAGGGGTTTTAGTCCTTGGAAAGTGGGGACCGAAGCATACTTCCGTCCCCCAAAAATTTTGCTGGGGCTGGCGCCCCAACCCCACGCTTCCTAAGCCCTTGTGTCTTGAACAGCTTCTAATCAGGTTTAGACCTAGACAAGGGTAAAAAGGTTAGTACAATAGTTCTCTGCAACTGTGGGTCAAGTCTTGCTTAAAGTTCGTTTAATTCAGGTCTATGAACGTTAGCAAACAACTGCATAGAGCAGGGCAAGCAATTTCTCACTGGCAGGTATCGTATAAAATTATGGAAAAACAAAAGCTTCACTAAATACGGAATTATTTCCCAGGATAACTTCAACAGAAACTGAGGTGAAACATAAACAGTTTATGACAAAATCTACCTTAAACACCTTACAGATATAAGCAACAGAAGTGATACATAAACAGTTTATGACAAAACTTACCTTAAACACGTTTCAGCTAAAAATACTAGACCAAACAATGACGGCGATTGTAAAAGAAAGTAATTAGGCGAACAAAATGAGTACTACACTATACAGTAGACGAACAACATAACTACATTTAAGTTAGTGCATACTATAGCGTTGATGTGTTCCGCTCGCTCAAGCTTCAACAAAAGTTACTTCCAAGAAATTAACAGTTAGTTAGATGAGGTTTTACGGGTCAGTTTCTAACCAAATGGTTTAAGACGGGCCGGCCACGGCCTTTTTTCCAGTTGTGGCTCACTGGCTGATTTTCCCTACTCCATTGCTTATTCTGAGCACCAAGCACAATGGTAGTAGGTTCCATTTTTTAAGGCTTTGGTATGACCCGGCCAGGATTCGAACCCCGAACTATCCGCTGAAAGGAAATGACAGAAACAGATAACACCCCTTAATAAAGTTACCATTCGTCCTCTTTTATAGTAGCAAAAATTCCTAAGTTTTAAAACTTAAAACTTTTCGAAAAGTTTTGCAGTTACAATAATACACATTTCTGGTGAGGTACCAACAAGCACAAAAAAAAAATAAAATTGAAAAAATTCAGAACTTGAAGCCTACCTTGATCAACTCATGCTTCTAATGGCAACGTGATTATGCAGAGTTACCCTTAAGGAAACCTGCTTAATGTTTTAATAAACTGATTGTTAATATTGAAAGTAGCCTACGTAATATTTAAATTTTAAAATTTTGGGATTAAATAGCTCTTTTTTGTAATAAATGATAGTTAATTAACGTGCTCATCACATGCACGTCTCTACTAATTTAAGTAACTTTGCACAAAATATTGCTCCGTCTGCTGCAGGAAATAATGAGATACACTGAACGAAAGAAGTTCGGTCATGTTACAGTCGGAAAGTGCGACCAAACACAATTATGAACATCATGCTGGTCATGTCCATTAACGAGACGGTAAATCGTCACGATCATGCGTAGTTACCAGACCACAATAACTACTGCGTATGAGTGGTCGAGTTATTATTATGACTTGTTTTTCGCATATGTCTACATACGTCTACAGCGCGAAGACATTTGTACTTCAAAACTTGCAAACTTGGTTCTCGCACAGTTTGGCGATACGCAGGTTATCATGATCACTTCAATGCCGTTTAGTGTGAGTGCGATTAAGATCTTGATGCCAAAAAAAAAAAAATTAAAAGGGTGACTATGCTTTCTCGCCATGAAAATGACGCTTCCTTTATTCCCTATAGTACTAAAAGAACCTTTTCATTCAAACTACACTTTTTGACAAGGTCTTTAGGATAAAAAACTCATTCACTTTTTCTCTTTCACTTTTTCGTTTTTTATATTTAAACATATAACATAAATATATTAATTACTGAGAATTTCGATCAGATTGACTGAAAGTTACTGAGGTACGTGGGCTGGATCAAAACTGCTCTTCAAGGGATATGCCCTATATATTGAATATTGTATTGTAAATTGAATAAATAAAAAGTACTTGAAAAGTCCTCGAAAGGTCCTCAGTAAAGCAATACTCATCTCGGTACTCGGGTTCCAAACCTCTGTTCTCGGACACTGGTACTTGGTACTCGGGTTTCAAATGCCACACTCGGACCCTGGTATTTGGTAAATGGGGCAGTAAGTACCCGGAAGTACTTGGTACTTGAATAAAAGTACTTGACTACAATACTGCAAACTTCCCTCTTACGCAGGTTATTGGGGGTATATCGACCCACCAAACTTTACATTTATCATTATTAAGATGGTAATGAGAAAACACAAAAACTATTTTAGCTTCCAACTAGATCCCATTTTCCCCATTTTTGCCATTGGGTGAGATTTTGCCTTTCCGATGAGGGTTGTAGCCTTACTTCCCTCCTCTACCGCCACCTCTTTGTGCTCTTGGCTACTGTAAATTATTTTACGTGACGCTGACAGCTATCGCTTTATTGTGGTATCCCGACAGGGGAAAGCTAAAGAGTCTCTGCAATGATCTCCGTAATTAATAGGGTCGCATTGTTAAATGTTGCATTTTAAAGTTTTCCTGGTGAGAACCCCCATTATGAAGTTATGTACGCCTACCACACGGAAATGAACGACGTCATCATGAATACGGTGAGAGGCAACACTTCTATGACTGGCCATCAGTATCATATCACAGGAAAGCGACATATACCGATTTAATTCGACATATACCGATTTAATTCGACATATACCTTTTTTGTTGACACGTAACACTTTAAATTGACACATACCAATTTGAAAGAGACATATACCAATTTAATTCGACATGTTCCAATTAAAATTGGCATATACCGACTTCATTCGACATATAACAATTTGAATCGACAAAAACCAATTAAAATCGACGTGCTGTTACATTCACCAATTTATATCGATATATACCACAATCTTTGCAACCCTCCAACTGTTTGCAATCCGCTACATGTATCGTTGCAATAAATTGTTAGTATGTCAAATGCATATTGGGGGATTGCTTCTGTCGGAATAGAAAGCTTTATGTGGATCGGAGAAATTGAAATAAGGGGAGATTTTAAAGTGTTGTTTTTGCCTTTGTTTTTGACTTTGGAATGAGGAAGTGTACCTAAAGTCAACACATTCAAAAATATATGTCACAAAGCTTGAAAAATGAATTCAAATGGTCCAACTCCCATCTTCACAGAATATTCCTGGGCTGAGATATAAAATGTTGAAGCTTATTCACTCAATTTAAAATGGTAGCTTGTTTTTTCGAATGCCACTGCACCTTGTTCGGAAATGTGATTACATTCTTACTGTTATGGGGTGACTTGACTATGAAAGCCCTCTCCATACATCATGCTATGCTGGAAATCAGTACTTTGCAAGGTTATATAAACATTTTAATTTTAAAAGGAAACAAGCAGGTAATGTGAGTTGTACAAGAAGGACATCACAGGTTATTGCGTAATTGACTATTTCAAATTAAGTGAATATCTTTCCACATTTTATATCTCTGCAATGGAATAAGCTATGAAGATGGGAGCTGGATGAATAGGGTTTAATTTCCAACCTCTAAAATATATATTCTTGTGATTTATAGACGTAAGGTACACTTTAACACCATACTTTTCCATAAAAACACGATATATAACCTACTACTTTTGCAACAGCTATCAAATTAAACATGTGTATTAGCTTAAATGAAACGACTTGGAGGGTGTTACAAATTATTCAAATCCCTTAAAAAATCTGAAAATATTATTAATTACGATTTGAAATAATAATTTTGTTATTTCATTTATCAGTAAATCAGGAAACAGGGATTTTATTACTGATAACCTCACCACAGATTCTGGAAATAATATTCACCAGATTATTTTTCAAGTTGTTTTTACGTTAAAGATTCTTAGCTACGTAAATACTTTCCTGGTGTGGTCCTGTCATTTTCTACAATTTAATATATATATATTATGAAGACATAATAGAACAAAGTTTGGTTAATGGATTGTAAAATGTTAACTTCATTTAGCAAGCAAAGACTAGAAGTATGTGTCAATGGGTTTTGTACTCGTATCCGTACTCGCACCCTCAGATCAGTCTTCCCAATTGGGTGGTATAGCGCCCCTGAAGGTTTTTTGCAACTAAGGGGCGGTAAGTTAGTTAGTTGGGGTTTTCCCCCTAAACATATAACCTTTTGGTTTAATCTAGCGGTGCCCACTGCCTTTTTTCCAGTTGTGGGGCACTGAATTGTTTTCCCTCATTCCATTGCTTTATGCGGAGCATCACACACAACGGCAGAAGGTTCCATTTTTAAAGTCTTTCGAATGACTCGACCTGGGAATCGAGCCCGGGCCTCCCTCGTGAGAGGCGGATGCTCTACCACTAGACCAAACGCGCGGTTCCTAAGGGGCGATAAGAGCCAAGGGGCGGCGATGGGGGAATTTGAAAAAATGAGATCATACTAAATTTTAACGGTTCTAAAAAGATACCAAGTATTTTCCTCTGGCTGAACTTTTAAATGAGCATGCAATAGTTAATAAGTTGGGCAGGTCTAACATTCCCTGTTAAGGTTCACTACAAGTTGTGAATAAGTGACTTATCTGCTTTATAGCTGCCAGGAAATCGTATCAAAGAATGTTGAATTTAAAACTTTACTCTGAGAGGACTCCCATACCTCATCAGTGGCGGTGAAGGGGAGGGCGATGTGGGGTCCATAGATCAAATTTGTCCTGCCACTTTAATCCCAAATGCAATACTTGCCTTGCTGTTTATAAAAGCACATACTGATATAATCGACAATTGTAGATAATTGAAAAACAATAGAAACGTTTGCAATGCAAAAGGAAGTAGGGCATTAAAATGTCTTCCAAAATGTATTATTTTGGCTAGCGAATTTGGGCTGTCCGTTACGATTCCTGGTGTAGGACACCTTTAGTACCACCATCATCCTTCTTCCCACCAACAAGACAAGTCAACTGCAGAATCAAAGAAACCTATTATTACTTCTAAAGGAAAAATGGTCAAACTATTAAAGAGTGATTTACAATGCTTCATTAGTTCTCGTGCTGACAATTTAGTTAATACTGCAGATTTTCAGGGGGCTTCGTCCCTGGTCCCCCACAGAGACATTGGTCCATCAGGGGCAGCTTAGGAGGGCCTCTAGACTCTCTGTCCATGGGGGAACGCTTCACACAGTTGAATTCCGAAAATCTTCCTTTGTTTTAGTAAAAACGTTTCTTCACCCTTGACTCCGACAAAGGCTTCACACCCTTGTTAATCGTGTCGGTTACTTGGGGAAATATGCAGGGCTGGAGGACTCTGAAGTCCGGATTCGACCTCGAGTTCGGACTTATATCCAGTTTTTTTTTTCTTTTTGGACTCGTACTTGGACTTGGACTCGGGATCTCTGGACTTGGACTTGGCTTTGGACTTGGTCCATATGGACTCGGACTTTGGCCTGGACTTGAAGTCGAGTCAATCATGTCCAGCCTTTTTCTTCATCACATTTTTGATTCCTTGCCGATGGCAGGCAAGGAATTTTTGTGATGGTGATGTCGTGTGTGTATGTGCGTATGTGACGCTTAGCTTGTAAACACGATATCTGAAGATAGCAAGGATCGACACTTTTCATATTTGTTATATAGATTTGTCATGTTAAGAGAAAGAACCCTCCTGTTTGTGGTGGAGGTCAAAGGTCATTTTAGGTCACCAGAGGTCAAAAACCGAAAACCTTGTGAACACGAGATCTCAAGGAAGCAATGACAGACACTTTTCATGTTTGGTAATAGATTTGTCATGATAAGAGGAAAAACCCTATATTTATGATGGAAGTCAAAAGTCATTTCAGGTCACCAGAGGTCAAAAGCCGAAAACCTTGTAAACACGAGATCTCAAGGTAGCAATGTCCGACACTTCTTATTTTTAGTATATTCATTTACCATGTTGAGAAGAAAACCCTATTATTTGGTGTAAATCAAAGGTCATTTGAGGTCATCGGAAGTAAAACTGCGAAAATTTTGTAAATGTCTTGTAAACACAATACCACGAGATAGCAATGATCGACACTTTTCAGATTTGGTATAATAGATTTGTCACTTTGGGATGAAGAACTCCATTGATTTTGGTGCAGGTCAAAGGTCATTTGCGGTCACCAGAGTTAAAAAACCGAAAAATCTTGTAAAAACAATACCTTGGGATGGCAATGACCGACACTTTTCATATTTGGTATATCAATTTGTCATGTTAAGAAGAAAACCCCTATTGTTTTTGGTGGAGGTCAAAAATCATTTAAGGTCACCGGAGGTTAAACGGCGAAAATCTTGTTATTGGACTGTAAACATGTTATCTCGAGATAGCAATGACCGACACTTTTCATATTTGGTAGATTTGCCATTTTAAGAAAAAAAACCCTAGCGTTTTTGGTATAGGTCAAAGGCCATTTTAGGTCACCAGAGGTCAAAAGCCGAAAACCTCGTAAACACGAGATCTCAAGGTAGCAATGACCGACACTTTTCGTACTTAGTATATTCATTTGCCATGTTGAGAAGAAAATCCCTATTATTTATTGTAGATCAAAGGTCATTTGTGGTCACCTGAGTTTAAAAATCGAAAAACCTTTGAACACAATATTTTGAGATGGCAATGACCGACACTTTTCATACTTAGTATATCAATTCTTCATGTTAAGAAAAAACAGTGTTTTTGATGGAGGTCAAAGATCATTTGCGGTCAACAGAGGTTAAACTACGAAAATCTTGTAAATGGATTGTAAACATGTAATCTCAAGATAGCAATGACCGACACTTTTAATATTTGGTATATAGATTTGTCATGTTAAGAGAAAAACCCTAGCGTTTTTGGTGGAGGTCAAAGGTCATTAGAGGTCACCAGAGATCAAAAACCGAAAAACCTTGTGAACATGATATTTCGAGATAGCAATAACCGACTCTTTTTATATTTGGTATATACATTTGTCATTTTGAGTGAAAAACCCCAGTTGTTTTTGCTGGAGGTCAAAGGTCATTTGAGATCACAGTAAGTTACTGCAAAAACCTTGTAAATGACTTTTAAACACGATATCTCAAGATAGCAATGACCAACACTTTTCAAATTTAGTATATAAATTTGTCATGTGGAGATGGAGAACCCTATTGTTTGTGGTGGAGCCATTGGTCATCTGGGGCTATGGATGTCAAACTCTGAAAGACTTGTTACCATGATATCTCAAGGTAGGAAGCTTGGATATATTTTATATGTTGTATGTGGATGCATTATGGTGAGAAAAAGAAAAGTTCATCCTTGGTCATCAGGGGTAAAACTCTGAAAACTTGTTAACACGATATCTCAAGTTAGGAAGGTTGGATAGATTTCATATGTGGTATTTGCATGTGTTATGGTGAGAAGATGAACCCTATTGTTTCTTGTAGAAGTCAAAGGTCATCTAGGTTCATGGGGAGTCAAACACTAAAAACCTTGTTAACAAGATATCTCAAGGTAGGAAGCTTTGATCGATTCCGTACTTGGTATGTGCATGCCCTATGGTGAGAAAAACCATATGGTCTTTGATGGAGGTCATCTGGGGTCACCAGGGGTCAAAATCTGAAAATCTTCTTAACATGATTTCTCAATGTAGAAAGCTTGGATAGATTTCATACTTGGTAAATGGATGTATTATGGTTCGAAGAAGAACCTTTTTGTTTTTCAGGGAGGTTAAAGGTCATCTGGAGTCACCAAACATTGAAAAGCAAAATTTCCCAAGAATTCCCAAGAAAATACCAACATTTTCCACGGCAAGAAATCACAAGACCTTTTGGCTTTCTGGTTTTTTAATTTTATAATCCACCCAAGAGCAACAGCATTCAACATAGCCTACAGTAGGCCTACTGTAATTATGATAGTGCTGCTTTGCTGTAGGTAAGAGAGAAAGAGAATCCTGATACCTGCAGCTTTACCATAAAAAGATCTTATTTTTAGGAAGATTGCTCAGTTCCTTATAAGCATCTTCACAACCTGCGATAGCCTAGGTAGTATTGAAGGGCATCAGGAAGCAATTGCATGCACGTGCATACAACAGTATAAACATAGCTGTAAACATTTTTGTGATTTTTTTTTGGGGGGGGAACATGTAAGTCAGATAAGATGGATTGGCAAATTCATGATTAAATCCAATAGCACAACAGGGACTATAAGTATTACAGTAAGCTCCTCTTGAAAAGGCTGCATGTGTTGCCTGGGTTAAGCCTATAAATTCGGATATCATGAAAGCAGTGTTTATGGTAGGCAGGTATTAGCCCTAATTTCCACCTAGCGCACTGTAGCCTTCAAATCAGTAATTGCCTACAGGTTGTCCTACTGCAGTACAGTGTCACTTCAATGCTGATTTTCAAGCCTTGTACATGCATTCATGAATTTTGAACAGTAGCTACAACTATTATATTATAGAGTACATACAGTAGTACAAAATATATTTCATTATAATTGACTCTTTTTTTTCATATTTTTACAGAATTAATATTACAATTAAGAATTCCAATTTTTAAGGTACACAAATCTGCACTACTTGGCAGCATAATGATGTGTGGAGTACTTTTTATCCAATACTCTTTTATGTTTTTGCTCGCCAGTCCCATATGGGAGAATTCCATGTAGGGGGAATTCCATGTGGGGGAGGGAGGAAAGTTGGGGTGAAAGACATTTGGCAACTGCTTTTTCTCTTGATATGCCTCCGTGACTGCCCTGCACCAACCGGTGACATTTATTGACTATAAGTCTACTTTCTGATTTCTATCCCTGTCCCCCTATGGGTAGTGTTATACAGGGGGAAGGGCTACTCAGCTAAGATTTATCTTTGTCATAGTCCAGCTGCAAAATTTAATTGCTATGTCATCACTGTTACACATGCGGGGTAGTCCAACATGAGTTTGTGTACAAGTGAACTTCAGTTGTGTTCAAAATTAATTGAAAACTGGACAGACCATATCAAAGGAGTTGAGTGACTGAAGCGTTGCTGCCCTAGTTTTATTTTATTTTATTTTATTTTATTTTATTTTATTTTATTTTATTTTATTTTATTTTATTTTATTTTATTTTAT
>WURT03149259.1:0-11017 GCA_009936505.3 Holothuria glaberrima
ATATATATATATATATATACTTTTGAGGCACTTATGAAGTGCTTTCACTTAGTTTAATAGGCTTTGGGTTTCTAACTGTCTACATATATTTTAGCCTATAGTCTAGCCGAACATTCTCTTTATCGATTGTGAGGCCTAGTCTCTGACTTAGAAGAAAACAGAATACATTTTAAGCATGTTTGCAGAGAAGAGAAGCCACTCTTTCGGGAGAGTTGGCGGCCCAAAAGAGAGCTTTTGGTTTGTATAGCCTAATATCCGGATTTTCTTCAACGCCTGTACCGTGCACGGGTGTTTTCTTGGGGCTTTCCAGGGCCACAACCTTTCTTCCTCCTTCATAGCCGATGATCTAGTTTGTCAAACAGCTTCTTAGTCTTTTCTCCCCTTTAAGTGATTCTTAGTACAATTTTACACTGCCTTCCGTTTCAAGGAATCGTTGTCGTTGCTTGTTGATCTGGCAGGATAATTACTGACTACATCAGACTCTGCAAAGCCCCCTTCCCGCTCGAAGAATCGCCGAGTTCAATGATTCAGAGAATTCCTCTGAGCAGTTGAGGGACTTCGGAAGTCTGGGTGGGTTTCGGTGAATTCTGTCCTTTTTGAAGAGGTTCCTCTCTGCATACAAGTTATTTTCGCTTCTTTGAAGTGTGGACCGTGGAGTCTTAAAGCGAGGCAGGTAAGCTATATAGGCCTAGGCGAGGCCAATCAGCAGTTTACAATCGATATTTTGAAACTTAACTGGATGTCGTAGTTTTAATACATATATGCATTTGTTGACTTGAAGAGAATACCCACAATACTGAGCGCTGGTTGGACGAACGTTAAACGCGGTTATTTAAGCCACAGAGATATCAAACACATTTGTGCTAGTTTGCAGTTCTTTTCGACTGTTTTTAGGTGTTTAGAACCCTGCTTTTGTGGGATGAAAGGATGGACCAGTATTTTCTTCTGGTATACGTCAGCGATTCCGTCCGGAATTCTCAGTGCTTCTAACCTACGGTTCATTAATGATCATTAAAAATATTTTTGGCACTGAATGATGAAAGCAGATTTAACAGTAGCGCAATAGGGCCTGTAGTATACGAATTATCACGTCCTTCTCTGTTGAACATACTTTGTAAGCTTATGTGATTTTTAATAACAAAAATACTACACATATATTACAATTTACAATGGTAATATGCATAAATTTACGACAAGAAATTTACAGCGAATGTACTTATGCCCGTTTCTTAAAATGGTCTCGAACCCGGTCGAGAATCACATATGTCCTTTAAGTAGCTACAAGACAGCGAGGCTCGATCTATTATCTTGCTCTATAGGACTCTGTATACTAGGCCTACAATTCAAAGGTAACAAAGATTAAGCCAAAATATATAGGCACGGTGGCAATATAAGCACATAGGACGTCTGGCGTCAGTGTAAAGGCCAGGTTGTCTAGTCAGGGTCACGCTGCCGCGAGGAAGCGTAAGTGTAACCTTTGGCCAGTTTGCACTTGTCCTTATCTAATACTAGATCATAGAGTAAAAAGCGTAGCCCGCAGAGCCGTATCTATCCGATTTTTTTCTGTCGATTTAAGGGGAAGGTGACCTTGTAACACCCCACAAAATTAACTTAACACGGAACGGTACACTGTCAGCGTTCGTCCTTTACTTAATTCCTCTGTTTAGGCCGTAATATTATGCCTATGCATTGAAGACGGTCTTTGATTGATGGCAAATAAATAGCTACCATAGGCTACCATATATTTCGACAGCCTTGCCATTAGCGTAATCAGTCACTCCAGCATTCCTAGGCTACTGTAAATATCTAAACTTTTAGCCTATAAAAAGGTTATCATTGTCATTACAGTAAACTGCAACTCAGTTCTCATTGCTGCTAGTACGAAACCTACATCAAAATGAATGAGTCTGTCCAGAACCTTATAGTCGGAATGAATTAGTCTAAGCACTATACTCATCTAATGTAGACCAGTTAAATGCATTATCTCTCATTGACCCCAGATGTCCATCTCTTTAATACCCTAGAGCTTCCCGGAGGTTTAGCCCCATGAACCCGCCACCAGAACGTCCGACCCCGGCGGCTAAGACCCATATCAGCCCTTCGCCGCCAAGGGGATCTCTTCAGTTTGGCACCTCTTTGCCATTTTAACCCAACTTAATACAAAGTATGTACTATCCTCATCATCGTACAAATCGTTAGCTATAGTATGCCACTACAGCTGCGTCGAAAAAGTTCCCTTTGTGGCAAATAAGAACTGAAAAATATGAGGGAAAACAATAACACTAATACGACGGTGCCGCATATGTCTGTGCTTAATTTAATCAGGGTAATACTTCCATGATTTAATCGTAACAAAGTGCTCAAACAATTGATTCACAATGCACTCAACAGACAGAGTATTTTCGTCGTATTTACCAGCACGAACGAGTCTATAATAGCTGCAACCTTATATAATTATGTAACCGAAACCCACAATAAATATTTCTCACATGCAGTATGGTACATAAAATTGATGGAGTAACATAAATTCGGCCACAGCCCCACAAACGCCTACACTTTGACTTTTTTCTAAGGTCCACAATCATAGTATGATGTTTGCTTAAAAACGAGCTGGGGAGTTTCGAGGGGGACATGAAATTGTTAAAATGAAGTTCACAAAAATTCTTCAACCTATAGTTCGATCGCAATTTTGTTCCCAGGTAGAATTCACCTGTTTCGAAACAGAATTATAGTGCTGCATATTTACGGTAACTGTCTTCCTCCATCGACATAAAACTATTGAAATTTTACAATTTCTTTGTAACAAATGTTCCTCTTACAAGTATGTGTCTTAAAAAGAAGTTTTATTTTTGAACAGAAATTCTATTAATATTCTGCAAACATAAAAGTTCTGTTTATATGTACAGTAATTTTTTCAGGAGATACATAAAATTACTGTAAAATAACAGCCACTGGTGGTAACGTATGCATCGGCTACAAGTTTGTTCCTCTACAGAAAGCAAATGTTTTTGAACGGACATTCAATGACAATTAAATAAACATACATGAATTGTAAATGTACAAAAATTGACTTATAATCGGACATAAATTTATTGTAAAAGTACAATTTTTCTGAAATAATATGCAGTCTTTTTAAGTTTGTTTTTTTAACAGAAAATCTCTGTTTGTAAACTGAAGTTGACAAATAATATATGAAACATACATCTTTTGTAGAAGTACAGCAATTTCCTTGTAAAGGGACATAGAGTTACTTTTAGTTTACAATTATTTTTAACAGTGTGTGCATTATCATTCTACAAATGTTTCTCTGTCATAAATAAATTAGTCAAATGAACTTAATCTTATTTTGACCTGTATAAGTAACATTACAATACGATATCTACAGCTGACTAAATAGAAGGAACGACATGTTGTACATATTGCTAGAAAAATGGTAGGTGAGTAGCGGGAGTGAATCCAGAAAAAGAAAAAAGGGCCGTGGCATTTGAACAGTGGTAGAGCTAGGGCATGCAGTCGGTCAGAGGAGACGAGAATGACCTGTAGGGCGCTTTGTGGTGAGTAGATTCCAAATGCCTTAACATGATGTAAGATATGGTTTCTCAACCTTTTCTTTAAACATTTCCCAACTTGTAGAAAAATTTTTTCTCAATCCGTTTCTTTAACATACTGGTTTAAAGCCCAACATTATAACACACTTATTGTTTATTGTCTGGTGCCTATCAAGCATTTTACGAAAAAAGGGGGGCTTACGTTTTGAGGGTGGAAATTACATCTGCAACAGCCAACGGCAAGAAACCCTAGGAGTTCTGGGGTCATTCTCTCAGGAAGTGTGAAAATCAAACACTGTTGAATGTGAATTTCTGTCATCTGGAAATCAAGATAATAACACAAAAGAACCATTATTTTTTATCAAATATTACATCATTATGTGACTACTTTACAAAAGCTAGTAAATTAAGTTCAAAATTCTGCGAATTCTGGCAAGACCAAAGATCTGCCAGATCTATGATGATTTCGTCCCCAGAAATGAAAATAAATTTTGTCAGATGTTGTTCCTGGTATCTGCAAATCAAGGAAATATATATTGTAAGAAGCATTTCTGTCGCATTATGAAACAGTGTCAGGTTACCACTCTTCACTTTAGGAACATGCTAGTGTGTTATTCCGATAATGTACCCTTGAGAATAGTAATAACGGGAAAGCAAAAAAACAAAACAACAACAAAAAAAAACAAAAACAAAGATACTCATCAGATAGGAGTCCAGTATTCTAAGTAACACCATTCCCACCAGGACGAAAGCAACTTTAATTATTTTAACGGAGCTCTTTTTAATTGTTTATTGAAAAAAGATTGTGGCGCTACTTTGGGATTCACATAGGCTATTTTATTGCTTACTATGTTGACATCTAGGAGGGAAGGAGTACGATTTTATAACTTAATTGCAATTTTGCGTAGTTCTCAACATCTGTCACGGGCGATTTGGTTGCTGCGAGAGCGAAAAAACTCTCACTCGGTGCATCTTAAATAATTATTACCACCTTAAATAATTATTACCACCTCACTTGGGAAGCAATGACCTGAGCGAAGATCCACCATACGTTGGCACATAGCGTGTAGACAATGTTAGGCTAAATCTGCCTCCTAGGTCATGTAAGATAACCATTGTCAGTACCATACATACAGAAATGGCCGCTTTTTGAACATTTTTTTATCTGACACGAACAATAACACGATTAAATCATAAAACAGTGTCAATAGTAGCGCAAAATGAAGTAAGGCCTACGATATACTTCTGAAAAGGGCCTCGGCATGCGATTAGAGTCCGTCAGAGTGGGAGCGGAGACATTCTGCCCCTCAACTATATAAAAGCCCGGTTGCAATTGAACATTTGAAACACTGAGGCTTAACAGCCGGGGTCGGGGTCTGACCCCTGACCAGGTCAACGTGAGGTTTTTATCAAAAGTGCTCCTCAGTTTCCCAGTCTAAACTGACCTTTCAAGTGAGTTGAATCAACTAAAAATGCTCACAGAGTTTTAGGGATTATGAAAAGGAACTTTATCAATTTTGATAGCAAGGGCTGTTTTCAATTTAAGCAAACACCTTGTAAGGCCACATTTGGACAACTGAACACAGGTTTGCGGAACCGCATTTAAAAAAGATATTAATTTATTACAAGAGGTGCAACGCAAAATGACTAGACTCCTACCAGGAATGGTATGACAAATCTTAATCTTATGTGGAAAGGATGAATCAATTGGGACTGATGAAAAATGAGCAACGACTTGATTACTTTTTATAATTTAGCACAAGAAGATAAATATCAGCAAAGATGACTTTGTGGAAATTGTAAGCTGTAGAACAAGCAGAGGAAATTAGAAAACCATATAAGGCCACGGATAACTCGATTAGAAATAAGTATAGGAATCTATAATTTAACAGATTAGAAATTATGAAACAGACTGTCAGAAAACATTTGTTAAAACGAGGTAGTACTTCCATGGTTAAAAGCACTATAACTTTGATCATTTTTAAGAAACGGCTGATAAAATGCAGAACCTTTAAGGCTCAAAAGACCTTCTATCTCTTAAGCCATTCTCTCAAGATAATTTTCCTGAGTGTCATCCAGGTAAATCCAGGTAAGTGAGAATGGTTAATTGGTTATGTAAATGCTTATGCTTTCAGAGGGGCTGCATATATTTGGAAAGGAAGATACTTGAAAAACAGAGAACAGTATGTTCATAACAATGAAATATCCTCATTTAAATCAAATTGCAACGGGGTGCCCCTAAGGATATGCTCTTCCTTTCTTCTATCCATAAATAACATTCATTCAGTATATGACTGTCTGAAGTGACAGATTTTATCCTTTTGACGGATGGCATTTGGACAATTTTTCAAGATAGGAATTTAAAGGACGCAGTTTTAATAGCAGAGAGGAAATTTACTAACATTTTACATTGGCTCAATGCAAACAAGTCATCCTTAAATATTAAATAAAAAAGAAGTTACTTATTTTCGACGGCAAAAGATGCGGCGATTCAAATGTTGCTGTAAATCTTGGAGATACTTAAATTGAGCGCCCGTCAATTCGCAAACTTTTTAGGAATCTTAATTGACAATAAATTCGATTGGAAAGAAGACATCTCTTACATTAATGAGTAATATCTCGTGCAAATGGTATAAATGAGTTGTGAACCTTATTTTTTTATGGAGGGCCATTATGATTGTCATAATACCACTAGTGGGCCAACGACGCCATAGGTCTTGAGGAAACGCGAAGCCTATCTCGTGTAAGGCCGAGGCCTATTCGACAAGGTGGGCTTTTGTGAGTCCACGGGAAACACCTGGGAGCTCGGAGTATCAGCAAACTTGTAGGGACTCAAGACTGTGACTGCCAAAAAGGCCCAAATGTCCCCAGAGACCCTGGATTATTTTATTATTTGGAAATGGCATTACATGGACACTAAGCAGACCATAAAAAATAAAAATCACAATTGACCTAACTCTGACTGACGACTTAATGATCCGTGGTTGGGGTGTCAGTGTGTCCGACGGACTATGGTAGGGTTTGCATTGGACTACATAAATCCAGTAGGAATTAACAGTGAGACAACTACCTTCCAGTTATGCCACTTACTTTTGTAAGCGCTTCGCTCGTGCACCAGATATAGTCTCAGCGGGCATTAGCCACCATTTTCTCTGTTAACTACTGATAAAAATACAGAAAATATATTTATTCTAATTGGAATTTTAAGACACCATAAAGCCAAAGCCCTGCGATATATTTCCAAATTTTCCAGGCGAGGCCTGGGATCCACCGCTGCACATGCACTTTCGATGTGCTACTGCAGTGATTCTCAAACGCGGCCCTGTGGCCCTGTCAGTGCGGCCCCTAAATTGATTTAAAGTTGTAGAAAAGACCATATTTAACAAGAATAAAACCTAGCTAAGTTGAAATAAGGGACAATAATCCATTCTGACGTGCATTTTAAATATTTGAAGTCACTACTTGACTCATTTCAGATTTGTTCTCCTGAAGTGGTGCTAGGCTGCTTACTTGTCATATTCCCTGTTTTATCATACCTAGCCAAGACTGGGTTTTCGTGTACAGTGTTGGTGACAGTCATATTTTATACACGGTGGCATATGGTCATGCAGTGGTGCATTACGGAGTTTTGTGTATTGTAGTTTGCAGCAAAAAATATACACTTCAAATCTTAATTTCTGCGTGGGATGACTGACAGTTAAATTCAAGAACGTATCGTATTAAACGTGTTTTAATTACCCACTGAAATTAAAATTTCTGTAAGTCACCTTTTAATACGAGTAGAAACTAAATCAAATGTACGTAAGTACGTACGTAATAAAATTATTTTTGCCATATCCTATATCTAGAGCTTCGTAGGATTCAATATTATTGTATTATTTTAATACATCACATTAACGCTACATCCATACTTCACTGATCAAATTTATCTAGTTTCCACTATTTTTTTTTTTGCTCCACATTCGCATTCTCCTGAGGAAATAAGTGGTATTGTATATGTATTAAAAGGGCTTAAACTAACACATACAGATGTACCGGTATGGTGTGTATATATTAACGTCAAAAAGAGTTACAAATGGCGTATATCTGTAAAAAGTTTGTTTCAAAATCCCACCTATATTCTCCTCTGTACCTATTCTTCGTTAATTCTTTGTTTTAGGTCCAAATGTCATGTTTTTCTCTTTTCCTTTTTGAAAGGGATCAGATTTGGATAGCTTTTGTTCATTCTGGTTTCTCTACCAATCACATTTTAGCAGTTTGTATTAACACAAATCAAACTACTCCACCATCACTTTATTAAAGGACTTGCTGTTCTTCCTTATAGGCCTATTGCCTCACTAAAATCGAATTTTGATGAAAAATGATTGATTTCTTTTGTATGTGATAATGGTAGCAATAGATTCGATACTTGAAACTTAAAAAGACTCCATTTAGTATCTAAAATGCGGAGTTAGTCACTCCACGAGAAGTTTAATTGGTAAGCAATAAAGCTTCCTCCACATTTGCTCTAGCTAAACGTCTTAATATGTTAATAAAAACTGCCCTTAAGACCAGAATTATTTATGACGGGATGGCCTCCCTATAAAACGTTCAACATTACTGCCTCTTTCACAGAAGAGCATTTCAAAGTCTATTGCATATGTAAACGCATTACACGATGTGGCTGGTAACATGATATACCCCACTTAATCAAAGAATGGTGGGGTTTCAAAAAGTCTTTAAGTGCAGTCAATACAGCATGATTATATGTGACTATTGAACACAGGTTATGGCTTACGTAAAGATTGCGTTCGTTTCAGTCAATGTAGGCAGCAACTGCTGTGGAAGTAGAAAGGACATTGCTCACGCATTTTACTGGTGTTGCTAGTAAGAGAACATCGTGACTTAGGCAAATGAACAAACAAACCCTTATGTCATTAAAATGCCTGTGCAACTAAAGTAAGCTTAAAGCAGGTATGTCGAATATGCACTCTCGTTGCCGAAATTATTTAGCATCTTGATAAAAGCGCATGAATATGAAACAAACGACTTGGCATGCGAGAAGGCCCACTTACTATACTGCAGTGAGTCGGGAGGTTCCAAATTCGATTCCCAACCGAATAATATCAACGTAAGTTCTAATAAAAGAGCAATCGGCATTACAGTCTCCTATCTAAAGTGACCATCGTAGGTCAAACAAAGTATGAACAAAAATGTTGAATTAGAAAACGCCGGACATGACGTTGTAAGCCTTCATGGGTGGGTGGGTGGGGGTAGTGTTGTAGAGCAATTGCCCCTCCAGACATAACCTATTTTATTTATTTCGTTGATTTCCAAAGTGTAAGATCGACTGATAGCTGAATCATGCACTCTAGTAATAATGGGTTCCATTTTTACTCTTTAGAAGTATTTGTCACGATGATAAAAAGCTTTTCATTATTTTGGTTTGAATTATCAATATCTCCCATTAACCCAATTTATAGGCCTACTGAAATGCTAATAGGCTTCTTGCCATTGCACCATTTTAAAAGGCAACGATCTTTTCTTTTCAAGCTTTTTCTTGCTCGTTTGAACTGTGGCAAACAAGGGCAAAATGCCCTTTGTAATTCTTTTCCTTAGGGAAGAATTTGCACTTATTCGGGATGAAAACTTTTTAGGTCAGCTTGAATGAGATTTCTTTTCTCATGTTTCTTCAAACTAGGTCTTTATTGCATTTACAAGGTCACCTAAAGCAGTGTGATCATTCAGTCCTTACTTTCCTTAAATTAAACTAAGATCAAGTTTGGAGTTATACAATGTTTACCTACCGAAATTTCTCGTCATGATTTGATAGACTCGAAAGTGTGTAAATAAACTTTGTCGAACCAAGTTTGATGTAATTACATTTTCTCTGTTGAAAGTAGCCGATGTAAAATAAAAATCAACATGAAGTGTATCATAAAATTGCCGCTTATTCGACGGGTGGTGTCTAACTACACTGCAGGGAGAATGAAACTTATAATATAATTTCGAAAGCAAAGGAGAAATCGCACCAATGACCAGTGGTTTTGTAATTAAAATTTCACCATATAGATAACTTGAAATGAATGGTCTACTAGCTATGTGACACGAACATCCGGTTTATTTCTTCATCTATTTTTTGTAATACTTACTGAGATGGAAATAATTTTATTAAAATGAGAAAGAGACAAAACCAAGTTTAAAGAATTTTTGCTCTAATTTCAAATAAGTGTAGGTGTCAAAAGAATGACTAAGCTGTGTGTTTTACTCAGATGCCTTCATGACGGGGTTATGCTAGACAAAGCAAGCTTGAATCTTTTAGGAGACATTTTTGAAATTGTCAATGTTGCTTTCTTTCGTTTTTAGGGAAGGTAAGTTGGCCAAGATTCACCATTTCTATAGAGGATCAAGTTTTGAAAAACAACTGCTGTATCAGCGGAATACTTTTTGTACTGCAAAACAACACTTCATAGAAGTGTGAAAAATTATTTACGGTGCCGTAGGTAAAGTTATACAAATACAAAAAACATCGAATGTTACTCTGTGTCGTAAAATGCGGGAGAAGACGCAGTTGTTACAAATAGTTGAATTGTGCCCTAGCTGGCCTTGATGACCTCTACAAAATTATGAACTAGACACTATTTCATAGGTGAAAGCCTCGTAAGAAGTTCAATGTGGTCATTCATTTTTTATATCCCTTTTAGCTCATAAAAGTACAACAAATCCATCCCTGTCTTGCACCTTTGCAGAAAAACTCCGGCACGATTATAATATACTAGTAGAAGTGAATCATGTCGAAATACATGTTACTGTAAGAATCACTTTATCTTTGTTATTTAAATTAATGTACACTTGTTATGTTGCACCTGCCAATTTGCATATATTGAGTTAGAATAGAAGCACGCTTAGAAAATACAGTCTGCACTTGAGACGCACCCGACGAGGACCCTGTCTCTCTCTTTCGTTCTGTAATTCCAGTTAAGTTTTTAGCCGGCTCGCGCCTTTTACAGTGGTGGCAGCGGTGTTTGGAAAGCAGAATTTTTTGTTTTTTTTTATTTTTTTCTGTGGACTTTCTTTCCGTATGTTTCGTTGCATTTTGTGTACCCGTTCGTTTTCCCCAGAAACAGAGTGAGTAACTTTCTGTTATCTAACGTACTGTGAGAACTCGCCAATTGGGGCGCTGCCTTACCGTTTACTTTAAGACTTATACGCTTTTTGAAGGAAACAATTTCGCTCAAACCTGAGCGCAAAATTTTTGACGAACAAACTTCCTTTTCCGTATATTGATCTTCATACTTATCCGTACTATGCCCTAAAAAACTTTGCACTCAAGACTGAAAGCATCTGGCAACAGTCTCTGTGTAACCCTTAAACGTAGTTAGCGGTCTGTTGTATGATTTTATATTGACTTCGCCCAGAATGTTTTATTATTAAACCTGAATGAAGAGTGCCTTCATATTTTCATGTGACTGTCATCTCAGAATTTCACA
>WURT03149270.1:0-11017 GCA_009936505.3 Holothuria glaberrima
CTATGCAAAAGTCATGACGTCTTTTTCATCTCTTTTAATCTTTATGACTTTAAGTTAAACAGTAGGCCTGTGAAGGCTGGGGGACATTACCCCTATCAGAGAAGGCTGGCTCCCCTGCTAGGAAGATTTTCCAATTTTGTCAAGAAACCGTAACAGGTAGGACTTGGTATGTAATTCCAGATGACAACCATTCATATAGACGATTTACTTGACTGGCTCTCAAGGAGGGAGTGTTTTCAATAAAATCCTCAAGTTTAACAAATTTTCAAATTTTAGGTTTGTATTTGCCTTTGCTTCAACAGCCCTTCCCTTTTTTAGGACTTTGGGGTCCGTCAAGAAGCTTTGCCTATTGGATAATTCCTGGCACCACCCCCATTGTGTTTAGAATTTATCAGTTCAAATCTAAATTAAATGAATGAACCAGAAGCAAGACTGTCACACAGTCTTGAATCAGCCAAATAAGAGTAGTCCTTGAAGTATTCGACAACTTTACCACTTTTCACAGAGGGTGGGATTTTATATGAGTCCAAATTTTAACTTTGAAGATGTCACTATCCCATAAATTTGTAGGAGATAAGAAGCACAAAGCTTATAATTACAGGACAGATCCATAACTTATAACTTACTTTGTCAAGTTCATCAAACTGGTTCCTTTCTTCTTGGGAACAGCTTCTACCGATTGGACAAACATTTAACATGCCTTTACGAAATTCTATGAAGGTGCCCCTGAAGATAAAAATCATAAATTATTAACACTGTGTGATCAAGTAATCAATGTTTCTGATAACAGAGAGATGGTTGTATAGAATGATAGACCAAGACTTTTGTAAAGCAATAATTTAAAGGGAAAATGCAGTCACCCCAATCAGAGTTAGTATGCCCTGTCACTCTAGTTCATGAATGGCCTATTTTGATCATGTGACAATGTTTTTGTTAGTGAATTGTAAAATTCAAGGAGAATTTCTCCTGTTTGTAATAGTTATGTTCTAAATGTCCTCAGAAATGCTTGTTATGCAATAAGAGGAGATTTGCAAGAGTTTGCTGGTTTTTTAAAGCAAATTTTGGGGTGACTGCCTATTGTCTTCAAACTTTTCCAGTGATGCTATTTAAAAAAGGATAAGATAAAAAAGTTATGCCATAAAGTAATGATCAAGTATCTGAGTTCAAAACATGCTGACACTTTCTGGATTCAGTAGACACCAGACCAATCTCTACACAGAAATACAATATCTTCAATGTAACCTGAAAATCTCAAATGGGCATTTAAGTTAACATCTTTAAGTGGTCTGGTGAATTATGGGAAAAGCAAAAAAAGTGGAGGCAACATTTGAGTGAGGAGAAGGGATTCAGGGAATGGAAAACTTATGTGCCATATGCTCTCTTCCCATCTTGCCCCTCCCTCCCCCAATTATTTTATCTGCAGTTACTTTCAAACCCCTGTTGCTACCACTGCATGGGGAAACCTTAGAAACCTTATAAGCTCAACATGTTTCAAAATCAGGTTCAGGTCACTTAACAACTTTGTATTTGATTGGAAAAAAATCCTGCTATCAACTTCAACCAACAGCCATACAGAATAACTATGGGTGATATGGCTTTTAAATTGCAGGAGATATAGATGATTGGGTAGATATGGCACCTGGATTTTTACCTGGAGGTCTACTTGCTAAAATCTACATACAGACTGGGAGTGGCAACTGCATAGTCTTCCTGCTTACTGTAGT
Source organism: Holothuria glaberrima (assembly GCA_009936505.3). NCBI lineage: Eukaryota > Metazoa > Echinodermata > Holothuroidea > Aspidochirotida > Holothuriidae > Holothuria > Holothuria glaberrima. The sequence goes on from WURT03149270.1 coordinate 1,725, forward strand.
TTATCACTTAAAACTGAATAAACCCAGGCCACTTCCTGTCTAGTAAATGGGAAGTTGGAATTTGTCTAAACAGTGGGCTTGGCTATAGTTAAAATCTTCAACTTTCACTGGATGGGCAGGAAAGCATTCCTATTAATTAAGGACATGGTGTATGGTCAAGATTAAGAAAAACACAGGTGTGCACTGACAAAGAACCATGACAGCACTGAAATACCTACTGTATTGTGAAAGATCATAGTATCATCGTCTGACAACTACTACATTTGAAATAATCAATGAACAATTGTATATACATTATCCTTCACAGGATGTACAGAATATACTCTTGTTAATTGTTACACTGAAGAATAAAGGCTTGCAGAGATCAATTCAAAGTTTCCAATGCAAAATTTACCAAACTGTGTTCAACTCTACTTCATTATTTATCTCTGAGAGATAAACAGTATGCATCTTATTACTAAGTACTAGCTATTAAGATGTATTAAATGTATATTGTTTATCTCTGAGAGATGAACATGTACGCATCTTACTTGAAAGCAATATTTCTTCACAACAATAAGAAAGTGGACTGCTGCAATCTAACTTGCAAGACTCTGAAAAGGCTAAATGAAGGAAAGAATTATACAACATCCAACTAATGGTCACCTGGGAAACTGATGTTACATTTACTGACTGCACTGTATTAATCCACACAGTGAGTAATATAAGCAGTTCACACTGTGAAATATTCACTAAAGTTTTAACAATTGTGGTGCAGTATTGAATCACTGTTTTGCTCTCAATGTTTACACAAATGGTAATTGGTTTCTTTCAAGAGTAAGAAAATCTCACAAATGTAAAGGCGATCTAATAGAATATATACACAGCTGTACTTACCTTTTCACAGGAAGTTTGATTTCTGACAGATACCTGAGTGAAAAATTGATAAATTCTTGCAGCTTGTCTTCTCCCATGTGCTTTGATATACTCTGGAAGAATAAAGTGAACCATTAAATAGTCTGGGCAGGCAGATATCAGGGAAAGGGATGAAAGAGCAAATATACTGTTGACCCCCACCCCTTCCCAAAATGCGCAAAAAGGATGTGGAAACTCCGCCTCTAATTTAATACCTTACGTTGTCCATAGCTTCCAGGACTGCTCCTGCTCTCCTCCATACCAACTTAAAAATTTGGGCTCCAGCCAGTATTTCAGCTCAGGGAGTCCACATCCTGTGGCCTTGGGTAGGGGTGTCTCACCTTTGACAAGCAATTTTCACGCTAATTAACTTTTAAGCTATAAAATTTCCGTTAAGGGTGGAAATGGCTGTTTACATGATGGCTGGATACAGTCTAAAGCCTGATAACAAATTACCTCCTACACAGGGGGTGGGGTGGTAATTAGGGGTGGGGGAGGGGGATAAGATAATGAGATGGAAATGCACACACTTAGTATATATACTTCTAAAAATCAGAATTTCTAGTTTGCTTACAATTCAATAATAACTTCATGATACATGATGAAATATGTTGCTATAGACCTGGTCTCAAAAATGTAAACAATGGAAAGTGATACATAAGGGAAGACAACACTTCATAATAATAGTTTCCATGAAAGTGAATTCCATGTCACAAGCAAGGCAAAATGTTTCTTTGACAGTACCTCTTCAGCTATACATTTTCCATCTTTGTAGGCAATGACACCATTCTCAGAGAAGACGTATGTATACTTCTGAAGAGTACTCTCTCCACCCATCTGTTCCAAAATTTTCTTGTGATCTGAACCTCCCACCAAGCCAACAGTGACTTTTTCTGACAGTCTTGCAAGGAAAGCTTCCATATCTGGCTTGATTAGCTGAGGAGAAGAATAGAAAACGGAGAATGGATATAAAATACACAATTTATCATCATTGCAAATTATGTCTGTACAGTATGTGATGAGGCAGTGCTTACATTACCACATACTTGACAGGCTTAAGCGACCACTTGTTTTGGAGTTGGGTACCCACAGCCAGAAGCACTATTAATCGTGACTCTTATAATAATGTCAAAACTGATGTAAAATTGTATGGAGATCAGCATCTATAAACAGTTGACCACCTGCCTAACAATGAATCTTAATACACCAGTAGGCTTACACTAGAGTCTTCCAACTAATGATTGGAAAATGGTTATTTGGCCAACTGGGGAGAAATTTTATGATTGCATCAAGCAAGAGGTCTAAAGGGCTAGTTGTGTTACAATACACCATTAAAATCATATGAATGAACTGTATGCATTTTTGACAGTACTGAACTTATACCCAGGAGTCATGAACCCATCAGAAGGGGAGTTGCATAACCAGCCCAAGTCTAAGACTTCATTCATATGTTGTAAGGATAGACAGACCTGTATATGTAGGCACGGTTTGGAAAACTCAATTTTTTTATTCAACATTAAAAACATTTATAAAAAATGAACTTCCAAGTTTGCATTATTCCCAGAATGTGTTATATATAGGGCCTATCATCCAAACCATAAGTAAGAAACAAACTAAGAATAGTATCCATACGCTGCTTTTCTAAGATTTAAAAGTGCCCCTGCTTATGTACAATCTTGTTTATGAAATTTTTATTTTCACCCCCTCGTTTCCATAAGGTACATACATAATCATGGTCATAGTTCTTTCCGGTGCTCTGCAGCTTCACATCTTTGAAACAGCTTTGCAATTAAAATCAAAGGAGTCCTACAACCATCTTAATTTAAAGACACTACAGAAGATGCATCTTTCCTCCAGCCTTCCATTTTTCATCTTCTGGACTATTTTTCTCTGGGCAAAGCTTTAATGTGTTTTTCACTATAATAAAAACTGTGCATAATTATTATTATTATTATTAAATAGCAAGTAGAGGTGGAACCCCCATGGACTGGTGTGTGGGACATGGGTAAGGGTTGGCCATTATCACCAGATATGTTTTCCTTTGTGTATTGAAGAATTTTTAGTATTCTTGTCATATTTATATTTGTTTCACGCAATGGGACTTCATAACCACAAGTTTTCTGTTTAAAAATATGCTTAAAGCCTCTTCAGTCATTTCTCTTACACCTGTGTATATTTGTACTCCATGGTATTACATTTCTGGCTGGTGAAAATTAATTTAAATTTTTTGCAGATAATATTCAGTCTAGACATGCCATCACCAAGTGACCAACGACATGGCACTACCTACTCGTCCTACTGTAAGCCTATGTACACCAGCCATGACCAAGACGGAGTGTACCCGAAAATTTTGGCTACAACACAACTCCACCCCAGGTCAAAAAAGGCACTTTCAGACAATGCAGATCAAACTTCCAAAACTTTGATAAGAGATCCAGCTCACAATGGAGAAAACTAGTTCAGCAGAGGCCTGTACAAAAACTGTTACCCAATGTTGACATTTTATTTAGTTAAAAAAAGTTTCATGAGTAGAAACAATCACAACTGTGACTGCACTTATAAGCTACTAAAAATAGACCCATATGTGGTTTTTTTTGTAACAGTGAATCACTAAACAAAATTGTTTCTGTTTACTGCCTTTACATACTGTACATTATAAAAGGTAAAAGAATTTGTGACATCCACGTAATTCTATGACATGGGTGAAACTAGGTGGTGAAGGTGTTTAATCCATAAAATTCTAAGTTGTCTCAAAAATTCTGAGCCAGTTGGCAAATTAATTCACTCTACTTATGAAGAATAAATTCTTTGATGCATGAACCTCAAATTTAAGAGCCATTAGCAAGTCATAAAATATAACGTACCTCTAAAGTAATAATTTTTGCAAGCATATTTGATACTGTTTTATACTTGTACAGGCTTACCTATTGTATATTGTCTAAATGTTTCCTTACAGGTACTGTCTATACCTACATCTCATACTGCCATCCAGTTGGATAGCTACAACAGAGTATTTACTACAATTATACAGTACTTTGTGCCTTATGCACTACTGACCTATAGATACAGTACTATCATAATGACAGGAAGTTCAAACACTTTGCATGTATGGTTGAATACTCATCTGGGACAAGCCTCTACCACACCTCCAAATGCTGTGATCTGATTGGTCACTTAACTCAGATCTGTAAGCACAGACAATGTGAGTCTACCGCACAGCTGGAAAATGGCCAACCTATGTGTGTTAGTGTCAGCCACTCCACACACAGTACACAGAGCAATGTGCACACCACTATGAAATACTGTACACTGAACTGAATATTGCAATACATGTATTTGCACAAGAAAACAGAACTGAGTACCAAGGGCAATTGCGATGGTTGAGGTGTTCATTCAAAGAGGGCTAAGGTTATCTGATAACAGTGTAAAATGATGCAATAATTGGAAACGCTGTCAATTCATGTTAAAGATCTTGCTATAGTGAAGGCTAAAATATGAACTCACAACTTCACATGAAATCAAAAGATGCATACTGTCTAATGGGTGTGTTATTTAATAGTACCTATAGATATTATTTCTGAAAGTCATTTTCAAACCCTGAATGGGTGAGAACAGGTAATTTTTAAAAACAAATTAGGGGGAGGGGGCGGGCTAATATAGCTAGATAGTCCGGAATAAATCATAAAAGCAAACTGTTTATGTGACACAAGTCACCATAGTAGAAACTGGATTTATTTGATACAATATACACTGGTCTTGGTTTATGTAATTACTCTTTACAATAAACTGTAGTACCACATTAACAACTCCCTGATTAGTATGCCAAGTATGGTTATGTGGAATGTTGCATGCTCTTAGGGGTATTTTTTGTTAATATCTCTGAAAACTCACCAAATTTATGACAAATAACATTTCAACCTGAGAAAACTTGTCCTCTTCAATGTGACGACGCCAAAGCCATGATGGATAAAAAATAAGTTAGAGAGACAGGCTAAAATTGAGGAAGTACTAACAGATTGAAGATAGCTGGCTTTTCAGGCCAGATTTCATGTTATTTTTTCCCTAATTTTGTGTCCCCAAGATTCAAGTGATGGCATACTTTGGTAAAGTAAATTTGGAGGCTAATTCATTCAGATATGCAAGCACAAACATGTTATTAATAAGACTGCAAAACTGCTAGGTCTTGACAAGAATTCTTCATCTGCCCAAGAAAATTGTGAACTTCTGACAAGTCTCACAGTTTTCCGCAAAAAAACTTGTGAAGAAACGTAATAAACTTGAACTTTCTGAATGATATTTAGGCGAAAGCCAAACTTGTATGGATTCATTTTCATGAAAGATGTCTCCCAATTTAGGGAGATGGCAAAGTAGTCAATGGCTATGCATTTGCAATATTGTGAGGAATTAGGCTATATGTTGTTAATATTCAACAATTCACTGAGGCCTCCTTAGATGAATTTTGTAGGGCATGATAGATAACTAAAGACTAGCCTTACAAGGTTTTGAGGTTTTTCACCAACGTCAGGTGATTGTGCATCTCTTTGGATGTCAGACATTTTGATGGGCAAGCGTCCATTTCATCACACTAGTATCTATGGTTTTGTCAGGCCTGTGTGCTGCAAATACGCTTGCTGCATGAGTTTTGCCCTTCAATTCTGGGCAATCCCAATCGCTGAACACCACATGAAATCCCTCTAGGCCTAGACCGATAGACTAGACCTTCCTCTATAGGCCTACTGATTAGCCTGTTGAACTTGAAAGCATCAAAAACTTCCAACTAGGCCTAGCCTAGATATTAAGCCAGTGAGGCTAGTATTAAACCTGGGTCGTGCATATAGTGTAGTGCTACTATATAATTGAACTATTTATCATATGCTTGCTTATATAGGCTAATTATCTAAAACAGCAACTTTGCTGTACATGCTTGCAAACGTTTTAATATTAGGCTGTATCATGTATGGCTTACCCGTCTTGATTCCGTGAGAGTCCCGTCAACATCGAAGAGGCACAAAGTTGTTTCTTTTGAGGCCATAATGTAAGATATGAAAGCAAGAGATAACTAAAATTTACAAGACAGCAATACAGCTCAATGCAAATGCAGCTTTTCAGGCTACGGGAATGACGAATGCGTTGTAAGGCAACCTCTCTGATTGAAGAAGACCAGAGAACTTGTTCTGAATCTGAGATGATTATTAGCTCAACACTGCACGATACCAGCTGAAACACGGTTGAACTCGTACTCGTGATCACGTACGTATAGGCGATAATACTGAAGGCTACATTGCCTAGCAGTAATTTCAAGCTTTACGCCGATCCACGTCGGGTGACACGTAAATGTCAACATCATGACGTCACTTGTATTACGCAATCAATTTAGTTGTTCAACAAAACAGCAGAACTGGCGAGGGTGCTGGTGGGAAGATGCTTAGGGCTTAGCATGGCGGAGACTCTGTTCGATGATCTGCTGCACCTCTTTCGCAACAATGTGGTGCTGTCTGGGTCTGCCGTCGTTCTTGCATTGGCAAGCATATTCTTCTATAGGTACGATATTACAGTTGACCTAAATTGCTACGAAATGATTACAATGAGTCTTGACAAAGCCTAACGTTATCGTTTGTCTTTCGTTTTCCATGCACTTGGTTCGTAGGCGTTACGTTAGGCTAACATTAACAGCTAACAGTAACAATAAGACTGACGGACTAACGTTTAGGTTCTGAAGGGGGCAAAATGGTGCAAAATTTTTCAGGAGGGGCCAGATTGCAAAAATGTATAAAATCAATGGCAACTTGGGTACTGATTTAGAATCAATGCCTGGAAGTGACGTAAGTCTTCATTAAATCGTAAGTTTGGCCTAATTTCACCCTTAACTTAACCCTAACTCTCAATTTTAACCTGTATTTTGGGTCACTTACACTAGGACTAAGCCTAAGCGTAGGCTAAATGGCTTTTGAAAACCCAAATTTGGTAAATTCTCACCAAAAACTTAACCCTTACCATCATCACTAACCTTGACTTGTGGGCAATGATTCTAAATTAGAGCCAAGCAACTTGAAATTCCAGGGGAAAAAAAATTTTCAGGGGGACCCTGCTGGGCCCTTGCCCCCCCCCCCTTGGCTGCAGGTCTCATGAGAAATCACGACAAGAGTATAATATTTAGAATACGGGTACCCCAGGGATGTATCTGGGCATCCTGATGCCCAGATGCTCAATCACTGTAAGCCTAACAGCCTGGAGCTTGAATTGTCCACTCAATGTAGGCTATCTGCTGGGTGGATGTGCAGATGCAAAGTGAATGATTTCTAGAAAGTAAAAATCTAACCAGGCCTATGCTAAGTTCACATCGAATCTTTTTGGGTGGATGTGCAGATGCTTAGGTACATAGCAAAAAATTTTCACAAATGGAAGAAAAAGTTAATAGTTAATAATATGAGAAAGATTCATTGTTGTCTGATTTTTAGTTTATGTCTTCAGCCAATATTCTGGAGCAGATGCTTGGATATTTACTTGTATAGGAGGTGGATGCTAGGAGTGGAGTCAAATTTTAGACTGCTAGATAAACATGAATGAGTTAAAAGGGAAAATTGCATTTGTTTTTAATAATGATAAAGTTATTTTCTTTGTATGGCATGTTGATGCATTTTAAACTCATAATATATTTACCTTTCAGCTACAACTACAGAATACAATGTCTCCTCAAGACATACTGCTGAGAGTCCACAGGATCAGTTGCTGTTAGTGTGACTGCACCTTGAAAACTCAGTGTACATAGACAATCTTCCACAAACAATGAACACAAGACTCACACTTAGTCATTCTCCTAATAACACAACCTTCATATACCACCACTTTGACTGCCAATGCTCATGCACAGGCCCTACTAGAGGTGCAGTGGACTTGGGCAATCTTCCCCTAACAGTGAAATCATAACTCACATTGACTTGTTCTCCTAACAACACATAATTCATGTACCACTCCTGAGACTACAACTGCACCTACACTCCACACAGGAAGCTCAGTGAACTTGAAAAATATTCCACTAACAATGAACTGTACACCATCTAGCTAGTGTAGGGTTTCAAACTTAAAAAGTAAGGAAGAGGAAGGGAGAGATTGTGTGCCTGTGTGACTATGATATTTATAAGTTGCTTTTCAGAGGGGCCTCATATTCTACAGTTATTCCAGATAAAATAATGGGTATAAAACTTGAAATAGTTAAGTTTAATTTGACACTTGGGGAGTCATTTTTGTGTATTTCTTAGACCACAACCAATATATCTTGAGTGAATGTGTAGATGCTCGGATACAAATGGATGATTTCAACAATATCAAATGTTCTTGAAGTAGATGTGCGGATGTGCATGGAGTGGAGCTTCAGGTGCTAAATTAACAGTGACACGATGCTAGGGGGAGTTAAGAAGTGGCCCTACTGTATGTATAAACCTTGTACCCAACTCGAAACTGCAATTACAGCAGACGATGTAACCATGTTGTTTTTCATGACTACTGGTTGCAGGGCTGTGCATGAACTGAAGTGCTTACGGAGACATGTTGAACACTGAAAGCAGTGCAGACAACATTGATTTTTTTTTCATTCTAATTTGGGATAATGACATAACAGATAGGAAGAAGTTGCCACTATATGGCACTGGCTGCCTAGGCTTTTTCATGGTACAGGGTGGGCTGTTACAGTATAATTATATACCGTGTAAAGTGTTGTTCTCAAAATGATTTCTTTGAAACAAATTCTACAAACTTTAACAGGCCTAGAAAAGCATATTTGGTTAACTATCTAAGCTTGAGCACTTTAGAATTGAAATGCCCCAATACTATTATGTTCTGTTTCTGGTAAATATTAAAATATCTGCTCAAATGCACGTAAACTTCATCAGTAAAATTTAATGGCTTCCTCTTTTCTGGTCAAATTAGCTCTTTCTTTACTCTGACAAATAAATGTGCATTTACAAGGGGTGTGCTAACTTAGAACCAGTTCAAACTTCAAATCATCCACTTAACAACCAATTACACTTTAGAGTCACACTCTTGATAGGCCTAACTCTTATCAATTAAAACAAAAGGTCAGCTATGTAAGTCATCCCCATTTGCCAGTATTGTCCTGTTCTAGTCGACCAGTAGGTCAATCTTACTAGCCAGGTTAGCAAAATTTGCTAGTCAGTTTTGAAGGACACTATAGTTGACCATTTTGTGAAGTTCGATCACCAATTGAGACTTTGCTTACCCTCAAGTAAAAGTCATATGTGGGGTGACAAGTATCTTTCTTTAAAAGAATAGTCCAGACCCAAATTTATGTTTGATATGTTAAAAAGGAACATATACTAAGCAATCTGTGAAATTTTCATTCATTTCCTATGTTCGGTTCTTGAGATATTAGCATTTGAAGT
>WURT03149281.1:0-11016 GCA_009936505.3 Holothuria glaberrima
GGAAAACATCTCAGATGTCACACTCCAAGCTGATGCCGTTGACCATCGAGGATTTGAATGATTCAAGAATTGTTCAGTGTTATTCCTCGGATGTAGTATTCACATATTATATCGATGGCCAGTCGCACGGGTTAATAAGACTTAAAAATGCTACTATTTTCTTTAAGCCTACCTTCAGAATCATGCAAAAAACATGTAAAAAGGTACATAGTAAGGCTATTGTAGCTACAGTATAGTGTGGATATCATGTGTCCAGTGATCGTTCGCTGGCATATATGTCGAAACCCTCTGTTGTGCTGCCTTTTGCATATTCATATATCAGAACACTCAGATTGGTGGAGTAAAGATTGTAGTGCAAGCATTATTAATTTTCATAGTTTTTGTGGTTATTTTTTAACAATTCAAACAATATTTGGAAGAAATACTTATGTGAGGGATCTTTATCTTTATTATTCGGATGGACTGCTTAAACGTTATTCCAACACTTCTGACAAGGCTGTGTTATGTATTTCCCTTTAAAACAGGTAATGCCCCTTCAATGAATATGCAATGGTAGCTCAGCTACATGTACCTAAGTACTGAACATTTTGTGGGCTTATGTTGCCAGGGTAATTCATGCTTGAGCTGGAAATATTTGTGGAGGTGGTATGTACTGCACAGCTTGAGTTATTGAAACAAAAGAAAACTTATTTTATTAATTAAGTTTCACCTTAATACCTGTGTTTGATTTCAGGTCTCCTATCACGATTCAAGAAGTCACAAGTGAACATCACATATTTTACGTCAAATATACAATGATACACTAATTGATAAAAAAGGTGTCACAAGTGTAGATGCCGAATACAAGCAAGGGGCACTGACCTTTAGGATGACAATCCAAACTAGAATAAGTTCAAATCCTTACCTCCTTAGACTTGGTAGTCTAAACTGTAAACTGTGTGGTAAAGGTTTCAGGCACATCAGGCCTCAATTTTAAGAAAATTTTATGGTTGTTCATCGGGGACAACCTGTCTGCCACTTTTTTTTTGATTGTCCAAAAGAGAATTTCATTGCCCAGACATGAATTTTGCTGTAACCCTAAAAGTCATTTGTTGTCTTTTTGCATGAACTTTGGTTGTCCGTCAGACAACCAACCCTGTACTATTTGGTTGTCCCTCACAAATTTTGGTTGTCTCGGGCATCCGGACTACTGTTAAAATCGAGCCCTGTACATGCATGTGAAATAGGCTCAATTTGATATGCTCTGAGAGCAACGTTTTTTCCTCGGTCAATTTTGGTTGTTGCAAATGGTGTCTTCAGATTTTTCCAGCATGGAAAAGAATTTGCCCCTGTTGAATCTTTATACATTTCAACAAAAAGTAAAAGGGAAGGTATGACCTAGGAAATGAGCATTGTGTGTATATTTTCCATCAAGAGGTAGTCCAGAACCAAGTGACTCTACTGAGGCTTATTTTCCTTACACATAGTGACCTACTGTAGGTTATGACCACTTGCCAAAAACTGAAGTGTGAAATTTATTCCTCATTATAATAATAACACCAGGGGTAGTAGTAACAATGTGTCTAAAAGTTTACTATTATTAGGCCTGTAAGTGTGTAGTAATAATTCGCAAAGTGATTGTATGTGAAATAAACGTGGAATGAAAAGGCAACTTGCTATTAATTGCATAACTCATCTTCTCTCTCCCTATTATTTTTGTCCATCTCAGCATGTTAATTTTTCCGTTTTCTGCCCATCAGACTCCATCTTATATTCTCATTAATCTTATAGAATACAAAGATGACCAATGAGGCAGGAATAGGTTATCAGCTTTTTACTGTTTCTTCTACAGAACTTTGCTTTGATCATTAACTGCCTACTGGGCATCACATTGCAAAGACCATCATTATGATACGTTGCTATGAGCGCAAAATTCTGTAATGAAACATTGTTTTGCTACACATTCATAGCCATGAGTATTAGTAATCGCCTAAAAATAACTTCTGAATAATCCTACAGTACCATTTATAATTTATATACTCATTTGATTCAGCTTATAGTGATTGTGAAAGCAAACTAAGATTATTACCACATGCCCATCTAAAAAGCTAAAACTTCATTTACTTAAAATGCATGGGGCTTTAATAAAAATTTACATAGTGAAACCCATTGTGGGCAATGGGTTGTACGTGTGATCAACAAGCTGAGGATCATGACCATTATCCATCCGGTATTGTACAGTCCATTTGTAGGAATAATGAAGTTTTCAGACCTTTTGCTTAAACAAATAACCGGTATTAAGAGTGTCATTTTCAAAATGGTTGTGTTAAATAACCTAATTTTTAAAAGTTGTCTCAGAAGAGATATTTTAAGAGCGACACTTCATTTACCATAAAAATGTGAAAATGAAGTAAATAATTCCCCAATAGTTACAATGGAATAGCCCAGCCGGATGGATAGTGGTCATGACCCCAAGCAGATTTCATTAAATCTATTTCACTCCTACTTACCTCCCCTATTACTACTATTGGACAGTCCATTTACCGCGGAATGATCACTGACATTGAAAATCCTACCCACACTAGGTGGCGTCCTACGCACATCCTTGCTGCTCCTATGCAACTCGCCCTTGTTTCATTGACAGCAGAATGGTTAACATTGTAGTTTTTCACTCAACTCTTTTTCTCTGTTTGTGGATTTCCCTTCCTACTCTTTGGATCGGTTTTCCAACCTCTGTTGGACCCAATTTAGGATCACAGGTTTGCTTCTGTGGGATATAACTATGGCAAGTACTGCTAAGAGGAATAGTTATATGGCCTATCTGAAGAAATAAGTTTTTCAAAAAGTCAAGACTTTGTAGTCCTAATAATCATCAATTTGAGCATTTACAAGGACAATGGCCTACTAGTTTCCACCTATTCGTTACTATTGCTTCACAGAATTTTTTCACACTGCTGTGCATGACTATCAAAGATTGAACAGCTCATGCTCCTTCTTCTCCCTCTCCCACCCCCTCCCCTTGAATGTTTTATCTCAGAATGGGTGTGCAAACAAAAACAGTTTCAAACTGTTATTACATTGTATTGTTTGTATTGGGCTTGGGGGGGGGGAGGGGTTATCTGACTCTTCTTCTGAGTTGCAACTTCTGGCCGGGAGTCAAGTAGTGACCCACTTTCCTTGGATTCGCAACTCCGTGGTATTTTTCAGTACTGTCAAAAATAGGCACAAAAATCATATTTTGGAATTTATAGTTGTGTTAGTTCACAGGCTTGAACAAAGTATTATAACACAACTGCCTCTCTTGTCTGTTTCTCTGTTCATATTAAGTAGTGCTAGGACGGATTAGCAAGTACTCGCTAACCGTACGCAATTGAGGAAAATCGGTTACGAAAATTGATCATGGGAATACTTGCAAAGAAGCCTTTCAATCCACTCCCTCAGATATCTTACAAATGACATCTCAAGATCTCCTTAATCAACCAGTTGTTTGTTATTTTACACAAGAAACAAACTGTTATTAAAAGTAACTAATCGTAAAATTTGCCGTGTCTTAAAGAAATAAACTGCCAAAGACAACAACCACAAGACGGGATGAGAAGATACAAATACAGCTTTCCTTTGGGTCAGTGATCATGGTGGCAAGAGCCTTATTTTCTATGTAGTGCAGATAAGCAGACATAATTTTGGACTATACGTTCTGCAGAAAAAAAAAAAAGTGGTGTGCACTGACCCAATGGAACGCCTTTCAAGATACAAGTAGTGCTCGTGATCATAACACAAACTCTTTGGGGACTTGCATTGAATTGACTACATGCAAGAATACACACAAAATTTATATTTACCGTGTGGCGACTTGTGATTGGCTGGTTCATGCTACCATCACAATCCAGCTACAACTAGTTCCATGGAACAGGTTTCACTCGCAATCCCGTAAGTAGCTACAATAAGTGAGCAAAATTTTAGGTGTTTACCATTATTGCGAGTATTCGTTAACCATTCACAAGTACTTTGCGAGTATTCGTTTTCAAAATTCGCTAACAGGTCCTCCCAGCACTAATATTTAGCAAGTTTTCTTTTCCGTTGGCCTCTAGAATTTTTGATATTGTCAGTTTTGCAGCGATAGAGAAGCATGTATAGTGTTATCCTGCCGGTGTACTATCCTTATTTGCTCCTCATCAACTCCTATTTTAATACATATGCAATTCCCCAACTTGCCTGTAAGTACTATCTGGCATTAACCATCAGCACTGGGATAGCGCCCTCTCACTTCTAGAGGATGACATGGTTGACATGGTAGAACCCGTCTTCCTCTCTTCATCTTGTCCTGCTTCGAGCAATACATGTCTCTGTCACTGTCTGGCTTTCAGAGAGTTGTCACCCTCTTTTGGAGGATTTCGAGTGTTTTCTCTTCCAGGAAGATTCTAAAGACGTTATTCATCATCAAGTTTTTCATGAGCATACTTCTCCTTTTAGAGCACTAATTACTCATCTGTTGGCGTAACAGTTAAACAGTTTACAGCTGCTAGTTTAATATTAAGGTATGTGTTCCTGTGTCAGTAATGATATCATTGTAGGAGTTACGGCCCCTTCAGAGGTATGACTGATAGGGCAGGGTACCCAACTCCAAAAATATTGGTATCATCCAAGCCTAGTTTTTAGTTTATTTGAGAGTAATTTCCAGTGTAATACAAGATTAGAATAGAAAGGTCAAGCTGTACAACATTGGCTGCTGTGAAAATGTCCATGCTAAAAACCAAAGAAAAAACTAACTGGACAAGAAATTTAAAAGATGATTTCAAAGGATTAAAAATAAAAAAAATAAAAAATAAAAAAAAAACACCCTGTGCAACAACACCCTTCATCACAATGTTTGCATAGCAAATGAGAAATCTCATAAATGAAACTTTGAAGAGGTGTAACTTGAGAATGATAAAAGATGTTCAAATAATGCCAGTGGAATTTTCATCAGGAGATCTTAATCAACCATGGTTAAGTAAAATAACTGTTTTGGTTATATCTCAACATACCTCTAATTATTCACAAGCTACAGAGAAGTGGTTTTGTCAATATCTTCCCTGCTATTCAGTCCTTTTTCCCCCTCCTGGCCTCCTCTCCAGTCAAAAATCCTGGTTATGGTTGTGAGTTCCAAGTAATATAACCATAGAAGCCTAAGCTCTCTTAGTACCATTTTGAATAATAGTAAAAGGCTTGAAGTAATAATTAAATAATTGTGGTCTTACAGTGATTGACCAACCTGATTCAGTTTGGACAAAGATGCTTGTCATGCTTAATTGAAACTACTGATTGCATTAGGATTTCAGAGTCCATTGCAGATTCTTAGTCTCCAATAGTTGTTGTCACTAATATAAGTTGCTTTTTTTCAAATTAAATTCTGAGAAGGTAGATTTGTGAGGTTTTGGTTATGATGAAGATTCAGTTTATACCCTAATTAGGGAAAAGGATGAAGGGATCGTGACAATAGAGGTCAGTCGTAATGGTAATTATGTTGATGGAAAACTGTGTTTAGGTCTTAGTCTGTTGCAAACCTGGAAAGTTAATTGCATATTCAATGAAATCTTCTTGAACCTTTGGCTGCTAAAACCAGTTTTTTAAATCAAAACCAGTTTTTCTAAAAGTACATTGACATTGTATACGTATCGTATGCGAGGTCTTGCCACATTTAGGAAATTTTCCAATATTTTGTAAAAGTTGCATTCCACGAATTCCCATACATTTGTTTTAAAAGGGTGGTGGACTTTGTGGCAAAAAAAGTGTAAAGTGTGTGGCAAAATAAAAATTTTGAAACGGAAATCATCCCACGATCGGTTATAGACAGGTTTTTCGGTTGTGCGAAAATTCTGAAACAGGATCAAACCAAAACCAGTTTTAACTGGTTCTCAAATCAAAACCGACCGCATGTTTAATCTAGTGGTAGGGCATCCGCCTCTCACGCGGGAGGCCCGGGTTCCATTCCCAGGTCGAGTCATACCAAAGACTTTAAAAAATGGAACCTACTGCCGTTGTGCGTGATGCTCCCCATAAAGCAATGGAGTAAGGGAAAACAATCCAGTGCCCCACAACTGGAAAAAAGGCAGTGGGCGCCGCTGGATTAAACCAAGAGGTTATAAGTTGAGGCATAAAACCCCATCTATCTAACTCAAATCAAAACTGGTTTTGTGAACAGCCTTATTCCTATATCTGGGGAACAGGATGTAGGAACTGGCTGAAACTTTCAGCAGAATGTTTTGAAAAAGTTCTCCTGTAACTTGTCAAATTTAGATTGCCATCTGAAATGTTGTTATAGTTCATTATTTAACTCAAATTGATTTTGTTTAGATGTATTTTAAACATTACAACAATTCCAGGAAGCTGTTTAGTGTTGGAATTTTGCATAGCAGTTTTCGAATATTGATTTCCCCTTGAAAAATCAGTGAAAGGAAAAAAATCAATGAGTACAAAGATGAAAAAACTGCTGCAATTTTTTTTGCATTGGGTTCACAAAGCTGGTACAACTTTTAGTACCGGAAGCTGGTACTACTTTCAGTACTGGTTTTGTGTAACAAATGGTACCTGTACCAAAAGTTCAAGGTCATGTGCAACCCTAGTTTGCAGGTGGTGTGGTAAAAGTTGTGCTATTGTAAAGAAAAATTACTGCGTGCATCCCAAAATTTTACAATTGGATGATTCATAAAGTCAAATTAAGTCAAACGTAAAATACAGACAGGATTTAAAAACATTGAGATTGGGAAGGTTGGAAATCGGAACATGATTTGAAGGTTGTAATACTTAACATTTGAGTACTCCACTGTCTACTTCTGTGGGCATGTTGGTGATCAAGCCTTCAGTCAAACTTCAAAAATTCTGTTGAACAAGATCAGGCCTGTAGCCAGAGAGGGTAATGAAGAGGAAGAGGGAGGAGGAAGGAAGCTTCCAGGGGAGAGAGGATGAGATATACTATGAATACAGTGGTTCCTTTTCTTTCTAGGGCAGGGGAAGGGAGAGGGGCGAGAGAAGGGAGAGGGGCAAGAGAAGGGGAGGAGCAAGAGAGGGGAGGATCGAGAGAAGGGAGACAAGTGAGAGAAATGAGAGGAGTGAGAGAAGGGGGAGGAGCCAGAAAAGGGAGAGTATAGGAGAGGGAGGAAGAAGACAATGGGATTTTTTATAAAGGGATGCTACCATTAGACCCCCTTGTAATGCATCTGAACCATATGCTATTACAAGATGAGATCCCTTTGCTCCCTCAGTTCCATTCAATCATCCATGGAGATATATTATGGGAAAGTACATCTAAGTGTAGTTTTTATCATATATGTTTTACATGAAAAGTGCATCAAACTTATTGAGATCTGGTGTAGTGTTAAATTAATAGCCTAATAGGTGGACTACACCTTGAAATATATTGCAACTGGTATCATATTGTGGAGAAGGAAGTTTCTTCTAAAACTCATAAACTGAATACATCATCAAGTTGTTGATCATTCTTTTGAGTGTACAAAAATTCATAAATATTTACACTGATTAGAAGTACCCCCTCAATAGCTACTGCCAATGTCTTGCCCTTTCAAAAGTGGATATTGTTTGAAGAAAAATTAATGTCCTCCACTTCAGCTGTTGCTCCTTCAAGCTTATTGGTCAGTTGCTGTCAGAAGGCCTTATGAAAGAACTACTTATATGCTCTTTGGTCAAGCATCTTCATGGCCTTGGAAATCATCAGTCCACTGCATTGGCCAAAATTCCTGCAAGTTTGTGTAAAGCGAGCCACGGGCTGGATGAATGCCAGAAATTATAGAGCTGTGTGAGGATGTGATGGCCAGTGAGGTCAAAAGTTCATTGTTGCCCGCTTGGTTGTCCTTTGTTTGGAGTGGCTGCTGCTATTGATTACTGACACAACTGGCTCTTGTGTGAATATATAAGTAGGTAAGGATTGATCATACATAACCATGTGGAATGTATGGCCATGGCAGATGTGGAGAATTAGCATAGAGGAGGGGTGATTGCATGGAGAGGGGTAGGGAGAAAAATAGAGAGCGTAGGGGGAAGTATTGTTGTAAGTGGCGTGGTCATGCAGGCATATGCTCAGTTTAAGTATCAGGATTTGCCAGCCAGGAAAGTCAAATTAAGAAGCTTGCATCATATTAATTGAAATAATATGACTGCTATTTCTAATTGTTTCACACGTATTAATAACTCAGAATATGTCCACTATGGTTACAGTAAAATGCACAACTGCAAAGCAGTGTTGGATATATAGTTGGTTTAATCAATATTGGTATGGCAGGCAGGTCGACTTCTATTTTGGCAGTGTATCATCAGCAAAATGTTTCAAAGATTTTGTCATTGTTTAAAGGTTATAATATTTTACCTCAACTTGAAATGAAGGCTTTGTGGTAGTGTACCACAGCCTATTATTTTTCTGTACCATGTATTTATAAAAATTCTAAAGTATTGATGTTATATTGAGAATGTAAATAATGTAAATATTGGATATTAGTAGTATGAGTTGGTGGTAATGTTGGTACAACCCTCCTGCAAGCACATGGGATATAGCTCTCCACCATTTACATCGAGATACTTCATAATCATAGCAACTCTGGTACAACTTGAGATGAATGTTAACCAGGGTGGGTTTATAAACCTACTTAAGACTGCGGATACTTCCTCTTGTGCGAGTTACCTCTTTAGGACTTTTAAGGAGTATCGATTTGATTTGGTTAGGTTTTGAACCTCTACCAGGAAGTTGCAAACTTCCTGTTTCCTACAAAATCATCTTTGCTTCAGGTCATTAATTCTTATGTTACTTAGGGGGTATGGTTTCTTTCCAGTTTTTGAGTGATGGAATAATTTAAGTGTAGAAAGTTAGAACTCATACGTTGGATTACATATTGCACATTGTCATTGTGTTTTTTACATCTTAGAAAGGAACAGGACAAAATGTAGGCATGAATGATAATGTGTGATATACGAAATGAGTTTCGATGGGGAAACTCATGGAGCAAAGACTTATTTTCCATTTTTGGGTCATGTGTCTTGGTTATTTGTCATGCATGACACCCACTGGAAAAATGAATGCATGAATTTTTATCACCTTTCATCACATATTCCATAATGTTTTCTGTAAATCCAATGGTAAAATGCCCCTCTGTCTGTCTTTCCCTGCCTCTCCCCTGCCCCCTTAGGTGCTCTCACTTCACTATTTGTGATGTCACTTTCGATGGATACAATTTTTTTTTCAAAATTGATTTACTTGTCTCGTAACCAAGTATTAACTTATGAATAAACCTGTCTTCCATTCATGTATTGGTCAGAGATCTTGGAACAGTAGCATCTGGTTTATGGTCCAATCCATTTTTCTCTGTGTGTGCCTCTAACATGGTAGCGAAAAGAAAACATAGGGCATCACGTGAAATGGGCCATTTTTTTGCAAAGATCATCTGTAAATGACTTTATAGACCCATTTTACCTGCCATATTTCTAGTGATAATGCACAAAAATTGCCATGTTGGGGATATATTTGAAGCCCAGGTGTACAGTTGCACACAAAGTGATTCATCATTCAAAAATCAAGTTACCATACCACTCTTGCAGGTACAACAACGTATTGTGTATGCTCGGTTCTATGTGTGCGCACGTGTAGTGTCCAAAATGTGAGCAGTTTCTCTGTGTGTGCCTCTAACATGGTAGCGAAAAGAAAACATAGGGCATCACGTGAAATGGGCCATACTTTTCCAAGAAAACTGTGAAAAGGAAAACCCTTTCTAACTGATTATTTTCCAATTTTGAAAGGTAGGGCTGTTTGCTGCTAAATATCATGATGTATTTGGTTGGTACTTACCTCACCTATTCAACAAACGAACAGTTTCATCTTCTTCCAAGGGCAGTAGAGCAGAATTAGCAGAAGGACAGAATTCAAAACCTGAAGTACTAAAGGATTATGAAATGATCAGAGCAAGGTGTCTTGTTAATGTCATACCACTGGCAATGAAACAGTGAGAACTTGTAGCAAGCAGCAGAGAGGACTTGTAGCAAGCAGTCTATACAGTAGGTTAAGCAAGCAATCTGCGAGGGTTATTCCATACCTGTCAAGTCTCCTGGGTTTACCGGGAGGCTCCTGGTTTTTTGGGCCAATCTCACACCCTGAAAGGGAGCTCTTCAGTTTTTTTAGGCCTATCTCAAACCCAGTTGTTTGTATGCCCCACTGAACACTTAATTCCAATCGTGCTAGTTTTTCTCCCAATCTCCCAATTTTTTGGGTTAGAAAATTCCAAATCTCCCTATTTTTGAGCAAGACAGGTTGACAGTTCTGTTATTCTGTGGTAGATCGGACTGTCCATTTGTGAAATGGGGTAAGTAGGGCTCGTAGATTCACAAACTGTGGTTGGTTTTCTTGAATTTCATCAACAGAAAGATCACTTTCAGTTTTCTCTTTCACATTTTAGATGCCTCCAAAGATACACTTTAGAAGTAATACCATGCGGTTCCCTAGATCCTTATGTGCCAGTAACTTTTGAAAGTTCATGAACCCCATCAAAAAGGAGGCTGATCCTTGGTAGCCTTTTAGAATTCAGCAGGGACAAAATGGCAGGAAATTTCACATTTTGTTTATTTCATGGCAGTAGGTGTCAAGGACTTTCAAGGTTTTTTTTTTTTTTTGATTTTGAACCCAAAGCTGCTGGTGCACACTGCAGTCTTCAGTGCAGTAAAGGTGTTTGAAGTTCACTTCTACATTTTTTCATTCAGAATATTTTATCTCTCATTTCCTTGGGCTACCATTGTGGTTTTGAAAAGGTAACTCTAGGAGGCCAGAAGGTCAATGTCCTACAGAGGGCATCAGTATGTTGAGTTATATCTATTTTTTATACAGCAAGAAATCATGAATTATGGAAATTACAATCCTTGTGGAAAAAGTTCCCCTGCAAGGCAGTATGTATTCATATTGAGGGCGAATGTATGGAAGTTGGAAATAACATGTGATATGTTAGACAGAATGAAAAGTAAAAAGTGAAAATTTGCTTGCATTTAGGGAAGAAGTTTCATATA
>WURT03149292.1:0-11016 GCA_009936505.3 Holothuria glaberrima
TAAATTTAGGAAATAAGTAACAAAAATATTGTCACATGATTGATAGGAGCCATTCCTGAACTAGTGTACCAGGGTACTCTACTTCTAATTGGGGGGACTGCATTTTCCCTTTAAGTAGACAAAGGTGTCTGAAGGACCAGATTCCTGCTGAGGATGAATTGGTGGAAACACTAGCATTTATCAAAATACAAACCAGGGTTGCTTTGAGGCTACAATTTCCATACCAAGTCTGTACCATCTGAGGCAAAAGCAAGTCCTCAACCTATGAGGCCTTGGCCACACCTAGCAAGGCTAAACCCAGCTATCCATGTACTGATATGATTAACAATACAATAATTTTAGGCCTAACAATGTTAGTTTGTTTCATGTTACCCATATAACTTGATTACATACTTAATGAAGAACTTGATGAGACACACTTTTAAACATTTGCAAGCACGAAAATGATTCTTGGAGGAAAAACATGCATTTCGGAAAATTATATTTCATAATTTTTGGGTTAGTCTAGGTGGCCAAGCCCATGACATTACCCTAAAAAGCTGAGGGCACCTGAGGCAACAATATCCTCCGCATGGAAAGACCCAGTCCTGAGTCCTTGAGCTCAGAATAAACTATCACACACAACAGTAATACAAAACTGTTGTAGATAACGTGGAATAATTGTAGGTCTGGCACAACATGAAAAACTTAGTCAATTTGTGGAAATGGCTTAATTGCACACAAACTAGTAAAAAAAACTGTCTTACAAGATCAGTCTTAACATGCTTTCTATCTTACTCTTCCACTGCTACTCACTTTACTCTTTTAAATGCTCTCCTTGAATCAAAGGTAACCAGTATTTATTATGGAACAAACATAAACATTTCAAATGCTTTTACCAAACTTCTGGCAACTCTGAACACTTTACAGGTGCTCCGTCTTTGTTTCACAACCCCATATTTTGGAACTCAAGGTTCTGGATAATTCAGACATAAATTTCAATGACAAAAAAAAAATAAAATAAAAAGTATAAAAATCAACATGTATAATACAGTACAGTATGTAATTCAGTCCCATCACTGAAACTAGAAATAACAAGCAAATGACTTACAAGAGTTTTCTGGCCTTTTCTGCTTTCCATGGCTTTGTCAGGGTGGCTATTTATACAGAATGGAACATCATACACTCTCTGGTATTTAGTAATCTGGCTGTCCATGTGACTGACCTCAAAAGAGTGTGTTGGATCTATAACTTGACCTGGAAATGGGAAAGATTTGAAAATCAACAGTTAAATTTGGGAACAAAACAAATGAAAATAACATTTTTGTCAAATGTAATACAAATAAGTTGGATAACCTGGAGATGCACTTGGCATGAATGTGGGATTGAAGAGCTAGTGCATACCAAAATATATAATTGTGCTCCCTCAGTTATTTGGTAAATTGGATTAGGGCTGACTTATCCTATCAGAGCAGATTACACCATAAGAAAAATAGTGAATCAAATGCAAAAAATTAACAGAAAGAAAGATATATCTTTATTTTATACCTAATCTACATGTGTCTATATTAAGAAACTTGACAGGCACATGTAATGGAGTCCCATCTTTCTGACTCTTGGGAGCAGTGCAGAAGAGTGTAGGCAACACTTTCTGTCAGATGGTTTGATTTTGTAGCAGCTCTGTTAACTTGGAGAACTACATGAATCTGCCTAAGTAGTTACAATGCATAGATACTTAAGGTATAAATCACATTTGGCGGACTATTATTGGTGAATAAACCGTCAAGACTCCAAATGGCAAAATAACGGATGGGGCGAAGCCGAGTCCGTTATTTTGCCACATTTGGAATCGAGACGGCTTATGAGACAATAATAGTCCAACAGATGAGGTTTATTCCTATTATACCACCAAAAATCTGTGAAAAACTTCATTTTTATCAGCTTTTACGTTTACTGACCATGTGTTGTGGAATAACAGGTCAGTGTTTAACCAAGCTAGCAGAATGCAGGATTCTCAATAACGGATAGCTAGAGGTGGTAGAATTTCAAAATAATTGTTAAAATATGCTGGAAATGGTATGCCTAATGTTCTATTACTTTTTAAAAGCATGTTCTGGTGACCAAATTTGATGTTTTAAAAAATTGTATTACAAGTAGGCAGTGAATACCCTATCTCAATAGCACCTTGCATTTGGAAGTTACCAACTTTGTAATTGCTATTTTTTCCACTTCTGCAATCCATAATGTCATCTGGGCAAATTGATAAAAAATTAACTTTTGTATTTCTTTACAATACCACTATGTTGAATATTTCATAACTTTGTCTGCTGTACCATAAGTACGGAACAGTTTTACGCTACATTTACACAGAAATTATCTTAACATTCCAACAGCATGAAATTTCAAGCCCAAAGAAGGTATTCAATGTACAATAACACAGGGGTGGGCAACCTAGTGATTTTTTTGTAGCCCACGAGATGCCTCGAGAAAAAGAAAAAAAAACAATCTATTTTACACCATCACAACAAACGAGCTAGCAGCTTTGCTTTTATCAGTACTAAGGACGTTCCTCATCATGCGTATTGTCACTATTCACTTGTGATCAGCTACAGTATTCATAAATGCTTTGCACACTGTTGTGACCTTGTTTGATGTAACATAACCGTATTGTGTACTTCGAATTTGGTTTGACCATGACCTGCCTTATAAGGATGGATCATTCAACGCTGTTACCACGTTAGTTCTACGTTAGTTCAGTACGTCTGTCAGTGTAAGCGAACGAGTGGTGGAATTCACCTTATTTTGCAAAACGCAGTGTTGATAGAAATAAGTACCATGCAGGGTTGCCGTGAAATAAATTGACACTTTTGGAATGCCCATCAATATTTGCTGGAATAAGACATTGTGCACATTCTGCGTGGTTTTCTGATGGATCTCTTTTGTATAACTATAACACAAATTTGGTTGTGAAATTCCGAATTTGGCCGTGAATTTATTTGAGTTTAGCCGTGAAGTCTACCGGACGCGAGGCAGTGTGGTTTTCCATTATGTTCTACAAAGAAATAATCTGTAGTCCAAGACTTGTTAAAATTCTGATTTTCACTCTACACCTTGCAACGCTTGGATCGAGCTGTTGCCATTTCAAAATCAACAAGGTGTGCTCACTCAAATTGTAGTGGTCAATGTTAGCACCTCAGTAACAAAGCCAGATTTTATAGCAGCTGCTATAGAATTAATCAGGGTTGCCAGGTGGGGACTACCATTTTATCGGTGGTCAAAGAGTACAATGTGAAGTGCCACTATGACAGGATACCTACAAAGAGATACCTCCTGAAATTAGGAGCATGAAAATTACAGAACTCAAGAGAAAACGGGGGCAACAGAAAACACTTGGTTTCTTCGCTTTATCTTCAAATGCTGCTGCTGTTTCTGCAAGTTATAGAGTAGCTCACCTAACTGCAAAGCACTGCAAACCCTTTCAAGATGAAGACTTTTTTAAGGAGTGTGTTCTTTAATGCCCCAAATCGGTTTGCCCACAGCAAGAACATAAGTTCCAAGAGATAAGCTTATCCAGAAAAACAGTGACATCAAGAATCACAAAAATGTCCTCAGACAGCAGGTCGCAGCTCAGAACAAAATGGTTGTGAAACCACACTATCTGAGTCCACGTTTGTGTGTGACATGGCATTTCTTGCAGACATCATCAAGCACCTGAACGCCCTCAACCAGAACTTGCAAGGGAAAGATAAGCAAATAGTCGACATATTCAGCCATGTCAAGGCTTTCAAGACTACACTGGGGCTCTTCCTCAGACAATTCAATGTCCAGAACCTTGCCCTCTTTCCAAATCTCAAAGAAGTGGAAGATCAGGTAGATTTCAATTGTCAGGCATATGTGGATCGAGCACTGACACTTCTTGCTAGTGATTTCAATGCCAGGTTTGAAGACTTTCAAGCTCATGAGCTGTGTGAATTGAGAATAATGGCAAATCCATTTGATGCTGATGTTGAGAACAGCCTTGAACATTTCCAAATGGAACTGATTGATCTGCAATTGTCTGAGGATTACCAGTCATTATACACAAGATCAGAGAGTGTGTTTGATTTCTGTAAGCAGCTATCTGGGGATTTGTTTCCAGAAGTGCGAAAACATGTTTCAAGGTTTTTGAGTTTGTTTGGCTTAAGCGATATTTGTGAACAGACACTTTCCCTTATGAACATAACAAAGTCAAAGTTAGTCACACCTCAGTCTTACAGATGACAATCTTGAAGTAGGTTTGCGATTGGCCATCACAAGCAAATTAATTGCAAACTGTCAGTGCCAGACATCTCATTGAATGCTGTCAGGTTGGCCTAAGTTCCCCATTACTTATCAACAATACTATATTGAGATTACATTTTTGTGAATAAAGATTTATACTGCTTGAAAGTCCTCAGAAACAGAGGTTTGAAATCAACAGCTGATTGCTGGTTAAATGTGGCCCAGTCAATTTTTCATTCCTCATATCTGACCCTTTCAAAAGGGTTGCCCACCCCTGCAATATAAACAGAAGGAATCTGAGGAAATTTGCCCTTTCTCATCACATTCTGTGACCTTGAGGAAACTTAGAGGTATTCCTTGACAAAAGCAACCAATCTTCAAGAAGGGATATCCTGAGTTAGGAATAGTGTTTTGGTATAGGAATTGGAGGACATGCAATGAAAATTTTTTCTCTTTCATTCTAGGCACCCACAAAATGTCACTAGACAAAGGGTTCAAATAATAGGAGACAACTGGGCATCGACACTTTTATTTCCTAAAAATGTCTAAACCCTTTCATAAACATGCACCTTGTAACATCACCCCACATGGTATTAAAACTGGTAATTCTTTCTTTCAGTATTACAGTTTTAAATAATAACCAGAAAGCCAAAAGGCTTAGTGATTCCTTGCCTTTGTAAAATATGTTTTGTTAACTGTGGTTTGGAAATTGACAAGAGCGAAACAGACACAATACATTCATGCCAACTCGCCCTATGCCAACTGGCCCACATGACAACTCGGCCCAATGACAACTCGCCCTATGACAACTAGCCCCCATGCCAACTCGCCCCTATGACAACTCAGCATCATGCCAACTTGCCTCCATGCCAACTTGCCCCCATGCCAACTCGCCCTATACCAACTTGCCTCTGTGACAACTCAGCACCATGTCAACTTGCCCCATGCCAACTTGCCCTCATGCCAACTCGGCCCTGTGCCAAGATATACCTTTACAAGGTTTTCGGATTTTGACCTCCAGTGACCTCAATTGACCTTTGACCTCCACAAATCAATAGTGTTCTTTCTCTTAACATGACAAATCTACATCCTAAATATGAAGTGTCAGTCATTGCTACCTTGAGATATCGTGTTTACAATTAAGGTTTTCAGCTTTTGACATCTGGTGACCTCAAATGACCTTTGACTACTGCCAAAAACAATAGGGTTTTTCCTCTAAACACAGCAAATCTACATACCAAATGTGAAAAGTGTCGGTCATTCCCACCTCAAGATATCGCGATTACAAGGTTTTCGGACTTTGACCTCTGGTGACCTCGAACGACCTTTGACCTCTGCCATAAGCAATAGGGTTCTTTATCTCAACATGAAAAATCTATATACCAAATATGAAAAGTGTCGTTCATTCCTATCTCGAGATATCGGGATTACAAGGTTTTCGGACTTTGTAAAACCAAATGAAACCAAAACAAAGATGTTCTTTAAAGCATGTTGAACGAACGTTTTCGAAAATGTCACATCCTCCTCATCAGGTGAAATGAAATATACAGTATACAGTAGTAAGTTATAAACAAATAGTTGAAAAGACTAGAATACATCAAAATACAGTGAGGGTGTAGGCAGATCCATGCTGGAAAAGTGGACTGTTGAGGCTAGGTGCATACTTCTTAATATAAAGTGCTCCTTTTACCTTAATCTCAAAATCAGTACTACCAGTTCCTATGGCACAAAAGTTGCTTTCATTGCAGTCTATACACACACGACATCACCATTGCATAGATTCCTTGCCTGCCTTCAGCAAGGAATCAAAGAACACAGGAAAATATGATGGCATCTCTTAACTAAAGCCATGGACCCCTCGCTGAAGATCATTGGACAGATTTTGGGTCCCTTTGAAAGCTCTGATCAGGAGTATTTTGCTAATTTAATGCTGAAGGACACAAAGTTAACTATTTAAATTACCATATGAAAATACTGATATCTGCATGGCATTTCTGTACATTCGTAACCTTCCTCTAATATGAATCAAATCTCCAACCTGAAGGCAAGTCAACTGTTCCAGATGCCACCTCTCCATTCTGTCCACAAGGCTTTGGGCAGAAGTGACAGACACTGAAAAGTCAGATAAGTATGGAAAGAATTAAAAGTCTAACGATGTAGTCCAAGGATGGGGCAAAACAGGGGGTATGTAACCTCATCTCTCTCCATAAGGTGGCAGAGGTACTGTAGCTTGGGTGGTATAGTTGAAACCATTCACTTCATATACTATGTCTGTGGATCATATCCCAGAATCATTTAATAACTTCTGTCAATTAAATTTCTGTTCAACAAAGCTGTTTATAAAGGTTAATAAGAAGTTGCAATATTAATATAGACCATAAGCGTATGATATCACAGAACAGATGTTCCCCCCACCCCCCTCCCACCGATGGAAGCAAGCACATATGATTGCAACTTGCACCAACAAATGCAGACAGCTGGATTTGTGTACCAGTAAGATATACACATAAGTCTACTATGTGTGTGGGCAAACTATATTTTACATGCAGTAGTGTTGTACTGAAATGGCAAGTAGCTGATGTACCAATATTTCAGTTTTCAATATTAGCCGATATTGATCCAGTACCTCCAAAATGATGCTGTATGACATCTTAATGGTCAGTCTATTGGGAAAGTGGGAGCTTGAAGACTGGTTACAAGCTCTTGTAAGGCATGCCTACCAGATAAAAACATTAAACGATTGTTTTAAGCGGAGGAACTGTATACCCCTTTGAACACTAGTCGAAAAGAGCATATCATCTACTTCACAGGGTCTGAGATTTGCTCCCTGGCAGACATGGAGTAAAGCTAAACTAAAATGGTCAATTATACTCTACTTAGAAGAAGAAACTAAATTTCACTTCACAAATATGTAAGTTTCAGTATGCAAGTGTCACAGGTAGGGTGCAGGACGGGATGGGGGAGGGAGAGGCAGGGAGGAGGCACAAACCTCCTCAGCCTAACATTCCCCAGTCTGCCCCAGAAAACTCTACAGAGAACAAAGAATATACCTCTTCTGTGTGAAGCTCCCAAGAAATGGTGGAACTTGCCTCACTATGAAATATGTTCTGGTATATATGCCCCTTTTCAGTATGCATCAATAAAGGGAGTATAGTAAAACCTGTGTGTGCTTACAGTAATTGTGCCTGCTTCAGTGTTAGATTTGATAGACTTTATATTCCAAGATCATTTTTCATTTTAAGATCTATACACTGTAAACCAGAATTACAAAAATCACAAACTATTTACCACTCTCATTTTCTGTTTCTTTCGGCTTCCAACATACACAGCTTATTACACCTGTGCCATCATCCACTGTAGCAAACAGAAAGATATTTATTACAAAATAATAATAATTTGAAATCATGAAAATAGAAGAGGTAGTTTTATCAAGTATCTGTTCAAGCTGGAACTGGAAGGATACAATAGAGCAGATGAACATTTGCTGTAAAGATCATATGGACTATTACCAAAGTGCTATATTTATAGCCTAGTGTGTTTACACCAACCAATGATTCAAATGTTTCCAAAAAAAAAACAATTTTCTAACATTGCATCAAAAATTGATGGTTTGGTGAAAGATAAAATTACATTAGGTTTCCAGATTTAAAACTTTCTAAACAGCGTTACACGAGTTAAAATTGATTATAATATAGTATTAAACTTTTATGATTGGTTACTTAGCAACTAGACATTTATTGTATGTCTGATGAAACTCACACTCTTTTCAGAAACTATAATTAGTTTCACCTGCCTTGCAAAATCTGACGTTAAGCAGCTTTTCTTTCTAGGTATACATTCTACAATTACAGAGAAACAAATGAAAGGATATTTGCATAACTGTGGAATGTTTTGCTTACTAAAACTTTACCATTCATATACTGTAACTGTTGACAATGTCAGCTTTAAGTTTTGCAACAAACAGCACTGCACATTTATACAGTATTTTTAGTTCCAAGAGAATTTGAGCAAGTGAATAGCAGTACTTGAAATAAGATCACAATGAGTTAGTATAAGCCTACTGCTGTATAGTGTACTAACAGGAGATACCCACTAGACTGAAGGTTAGATCAAAGGTTCCAAAGACCAAAGATCCCCTAGGACAAATACCAGGTAAAAATTAGGGTTAGGATTTGGGGTTAGATACAGAATAATGTTTAGGATTAGGCCTGGATTTATCCTCGGGTAGGATTAGGGTTTGGGTAGGATTAAGTTTAGAGATCTTCGGTCTAGTGAACCTTTGATCTATTGTACAGTAGTGAACCCTGCCCTCTGTAGCTACTGTAAAAGCTCAAGATTTACTTATGCCATACATACCCTATGTACAGCACTTACCACCATAAATGAAGAACTGAGATTTTTCTTCCACCCTGACTACAATTCCCATCAAACTGACCAAGCGGATGGGATGATTCTTGTACATAAATGTGTCTAGAGGAAGACAAATAAATGCAGAGTATGGTATTTTATGTTTCATGCAGAAAATGAAATAGCTATCAATACAAAATATATAACAATGCAGGCAACCACGCACTAATAAACTAAAAAACAAAAAGCACAATGCAACTGTAGGACACTCTAACATCTTGGTTTAAATATTAACAGACACTTGATGCGGAGAATACATGCATTGTCTACAATGCAAACTTAAACATGCATTAATACTGTTCAAACTTCTGTTAAATATGAAATTGCATTAACTGAGGTGTTAATAGTGTTGGGTTTGTACTTTAAGTAGATGTATTAGTACTCCCTTCCCAAACTCCATATATAATACAGTATGCTCTAACATGAATTGAAATAAACAGTTTTTCAGGCCTGTCCCCCCCTTCACCCCCAGATGGATATCCAATGCTTTTATAATTAATAGCTACCTAACTCTATACCCTACAGGGTCATGTACTGTACAGTAACACAACAGCAACCATGAACCCACTTTTTTCTCCATGACTCCTATTAAGCAGAAAGCCTTGAGAAAATCCATTAATGACTGTATTCGTTCTGACAGTTTAATGACCAAATCTGCTATGTAATCATACGTTACAAGGATCTAGCTATGAGGCCTGTCTGCACTAGTTGAGAGCACCTGGAATTCTGAATTGCTTGACCAGTACTCTGTATGAATTTGCAGTTGCCAAATGGCACAGAATTAAAAAAAAAAAATTGTAAGTACACAGAACATTTTTTGTAAGTGTATGTGAAATAAATAATGATTAAAGTGCAAGACAAAAATTTTTCAGCATATTAACAGTCTCTATACTTGACCATGTTTGGCCATGATTCTGGAAGGCAATGTAAACAGTATCTTACTCTCTTGTGAACCAATGTAAGGTGGAAGTTCTAAAATGTCTTTTATGAAAAGGTTGCAGCATGATGAATACATTGGATCAATCTTCCACTGGATTTCTGGAATCATTTGGCAATCAGGATCGGTGGAAGCAACGGCACACATTCTGAGATCACATTCATAGCTGTAAAAACAAGACAAACACATAACAAAAAATACCATAAATTGTTTAGTTACAGAGTAATAAGGTACTACTGTATATTGTCAGTCATCAATACTAAAGTGCTCACTCTCCTACAAATTTATAAGATGAATTGGTTATCAGTCAAAACATGTCAAGACATATGCCCCAGCAACTTAAAAATAAAGTAGTTCCTGATGATGCAAGTGAACTCATTTGAGACTCACAGACAATATACTGTACTGTAACATATCAAATTTGTTAAAGAACTTCTACCAGTTTTGAGAGGGAAGTTGTAAAGATCATTGTTAAAAGCATTTTAAGATGCATGAAAAGAACTTATTGCATCAAAACACAACTACCTGTACATGTAAGACTTCATGCAGGTCCTAAAATATTGACAACCTGTACTGGTACTATTTCTTGCAAAATTTGGCTCTTACAAGTTTCAATTCATGGATGATCCCTCACAACAAGCACCTCCTTAAACTCCTGACCATACATCTTTCAAGTAATAATTAAACCCATGATTCTTATTGCCAACATGTATAACCTTACACTTGAACAACTACAAAAAAAAAATGAAGTCACTTCAATATGAATTGCTTTACAGTACCAAGTTATCCTACTTCAAGAGGGCTCCTCTCAATCATATGACAGTTTTTTTTTGTTTCCTTAATTTGTTTGTTAAAGTAACATTTCATCTGAGTTAATCTTCACTATTCAATATATATTTATGCAAAAACATTTAATGAAAGATGCTTACAAGGGAATTAAACGAGAGAAGAATTATAAGATTTAGTTGATGTTTAACTTTGAAAATACAGTAAACCTGATTACTCTGAAAGCTGTGTGAATGAGGAGGGAGTGATTGTGACCTTGCATCATCTGAGGCGAGCATCATGCATGGGTTTTAGCTACTGTAATTGCCTAAAGTACTCCGAGATTAATTTGCCAAAAATCCCTCTTAGTTTATTGAGAATAGCATGGTGGGTTGGAATGATGCGCACTTAGTGAGTAAATTCCCCATTGCAGAGTCAAAACAACAAAAAAATGAAATGTGCTACACAAATTGATTTTGGCAACTCTTTTCTACAACATACTAAACCGATTTCTACTGACAAGCAATAAATTAGTGAAATGTTGGCCAGTTTATTAAAGGTACAGTACCTTCATGGGACTTTGAATCCTGAGTTAGTTAGTTAGATGAGGTTTAACGGCCCAGTTTCCAACCAATTGGTTTAAGTCGAGCCGGCCACGGCCTTTTTTC
>WURT03149325.1:0-11016 GCA_009936505.3 Holothuria glaberrima
TACCCTATCAGTGGATACACTTCCCTCTCAGAAAAGGCTGAGAATTGATTCAAGGGGGCTGTCGGAGCCATGGGCTACAGTTTCCCAAAACTATTCAGTATAAAGGATTTGTTTCCTCTTAAAACGTCCAAAATTATCCCAGAAAATTCCAGATTCTTCTGAGTACATAGTTCCAGCACTTTCATCTCGTAGTGGAGAATGTTAGCCCCTTCCAATATTAGAAACCTTCAAACGGTACCGTATAAAACTGTATTGGTTTATTTTGGTCGGAGAGCAGTATTATATAGTTTAGGAGCGCCACCTACTTCACCATTATACTTCGGGACAGGGTTATTCGTCAGATGGAAAGGAGAAGCATGGATTATGCTTATCTAGCTTATGGATAAGTATTTCAGAGATAACGTGCAGTTTAGTTTCCTTTCTGATTCAAACCTCGAAGAAACTGTCGAAGTCTAGACAATCACGGAATACACAGTATTGTGCATATGTGTTTCTGAGGTATCCTGAGCTGTCACATCACTAAATAGAAAACTAAGCTGCCTTATGTTTGAGAAGCAAATACGGAGTCAATGATTACGTGCAGTCATTGTCTTTCGGACTAGATTCAAATGGCAAATCAGCACTTGCCCTAAAATACGTAAGACAAGCCCGTAATCCAGACAGGGTGTGAAATTTTTGAGGGGAGCGAGATATGCTAGGATGTGTTAACAGTGGTAACTTTTGTTCTCAAAAACATTTTCTAGGACGAATATATTTCTTGGGTCCTCCTTCTGTTTCTATTCTCGGCTACAGACCTGACGTTTGTAGGGTACTGTACAACATGTTAGTTTTCAGACATTGTCAGTAAATTCTTAAATTTTCTCATCCGCCGTGTTCCATAGATCACAGCTATAGATATTGGGGGATGGAGCAAGGATTGGTTGCTTTGACGAAATGGTATGATACAAAAGAAGTCAGTTTTAGTTAACAGTATGCAGAGTCCTCTCGAGATATACCATCATTTAATTAGGTTATAAATGAATATGTCTGGAAAGTCAGTGACGGCACAGGAGTTTTGTTAAGTAGGGGAAGGAGGGGGAGATATCATTTGGGAGAAAAAAAACGGTCGAACGATTCCATGAGGGGCTTTCAGCGCTCCTCCGTATGGCTTTCGGTCCAAGACCCCACTTAAGATCCTTGGTGGGATCCGGAGGGATGTCCTGGAAGCCCTAGGATTAATATTATGGTAAGTTTCAAGTTATGGACAATGACTCTTATTCTGCATATTTTGTATTATTACCAAAGTTGGTTTGGGACTTGTGTGAGAGCAAAAAGAGGAAAATTTGCAAAAGTCCCCCCATCCCATCCACCCGAAATCATAGACCAGTAAAATCTTCCTACTAGTCTAGTCTTTAGGACAGGATTGTCTCTCATCAGTTTCGACAGACAACAGTGGCGTAGCCATGGGGGCAGGGGGCAGAGTGCCCCAACAGAAATTTTGGGGATTCGATGGGCGATGCTGAAAAAAGTGAAGCAAACCAACAAAAAAAAAAAAACGGCGAGAGGAAGGAGGGATGCAGTGGTGGTGAGGAGGGAGGCTGTTCCCGTCGGGGAATTTTTACAGTTTTGTCGGGAAGTCTTAGTCGGTACGATAAAGTATGCAGTCCCAGACGGCGAGTAGCCTTCCTGATGGTTTACCTGTTTTTGCTCTCAAGAGGACAATTTCTCTCATAAGAAACCAAAATTTTCGGCACACTTCGCGCACTAGTAAGTCCATCCAGTTTCTTCAATAGTTCCATTCCACAAAGCTAGATAGCGTAAGTCCTGTAAGCCTTACCAAGTAACATTTAGGCAGAGTACACAGATGTAGAGGTCTTAAATTTCATCCCATATCGCAAAGCTTAAATGCTGTTCTCTTGTGTGTGTCATGTGGTTTCGACACAATGTATGTTATCCCCTATACGGTTTTTAACCCCTACAGTTTTTTCTTCTTTTTGTTCTGAGAGATTACATACGTTTTTTCTGTAAGCCTACCAAAATTTTCAGAACGCTTTGTCCACGCTTCTTCAGTTCCGCTACTTATATTTAATAAAGTACTACCCTTTCCATCTTTTCAAGTAACTTAATAAGTAGAATACATGGATTTATGTAAATGTCGGGAATTTCATCTCATTTCGCTAAACTTAGTGAAGGTTCTCTTGTGTGTTTATCGTGAGGTACGGCTAATGACTCGAGGAGGGGAGTACAACAATGGCGTAACCATGGGGAGGGGGGCCAGGGGAGCATTGCCCCCAGAATTTTTTGTAACACGTTCTTGCCCCCCCCAAATAATTTCAGGCGATGTGCTTAAAAAGAAAAAACATGAAGAGTTTTCTTTAAAAGAAAAAAATACATTCACATTATATACAAATTTTGACAAATTTATATGATCAACGTGGCAATTAATCAATTCGGCCAGTTGGCAGGTACGAACTTAACTGAAAACAATAACAAGAAATGATGGTGCCCTGGTCTAATTGGTCAAAGCATAGCGTAAGCGCATACATATAGTATCAACATATACGTACCATAGTCGTGTACAATGTACAACGCAAATTGTACATACTGCTGCACGCTGCACATGCAAAGTAAGCAGTGGCGTACGCAGGGGGCATTGGGCAATCTCCCCCCCCCCTCGCCCTGGATGCCATTTTTTTTTAAGATCCTATAAAATACGTAATTTTGTGAAGGTAGCATATATGGCACCAGATTTCATATAAAAACGCCTAATTTTCCAAAACTTTTCCAAAGGGGAAGGGGACACCCCTTCCTGAAACCCCTCTCCCAGGCTGGCGATCACTGATGCCCTTTTATTTTAGTTCCAAAAAGTACGTAACATTTTTACACACAAATTTTACTTAAAAAGGCAGCATATGTGGCACCAGATTGCAAGTAAAGACGCCCAATTTTTCAAAAGTTTTCAAAGGGGAGGGGGTACCCCCTTCCCTTAGACCCCGCACCCAGGCCGGCGATCACTCAACACACTACATGAAACCTCCCCCTTGAGAGAAATCCTGCTCACGCCACTGACAGTAAGTGCATACAAAGCGAGAGGGACGGCCATTTTCACTCGGAGCAAACTATTGCACCATTTTGCATCTAAGCCCTTCGAGACAGTAAAAAAGTTCAAAAGGGGAGGGGACACGCTCTCCCTTATAATCCTCCCCCAGGACGGCGGCCAAGAATGGGGGCGATGAGCCGACTTTGCTCCCTCCCCAACACCGAAAACCTGGCTACGCTCCTGATAGACAAACACACCTTACGTTCAATCTGTCAATGGAGCACATGTTTTAGTGAAAGAGTAGCCACTATCAGTGGATAGATTATTAATGTATAAACCTCATTCATAGCACCAAATCTATATTTGTATGCCTAGAATTATCTCTCTGTTTAATAAATTTGCAAACCGGCAACTTTCACAATCTGCCATCTTCACGAGATGTTTTTTTTCTCTTTCAAATACTCCAAACTTGACGACTCCTAAGAAGTTTGCTATCTGCCATGACCGAAACTCTTAAATGTGGTATTCTTCAATGCCTCCAAAGTCTTGACCGATCGCACTAAAAGAAAGCATTTACCCGGAAGGTTACTTTCCATTACAGCAGTGTTGAGATGGTGATAAGAAAGAAACAAAAGAGGATTGAAAGGGAATTCAGGGTTTTTAGGTGGCAGTCTTTTGAAATTGGCGCATGCATTCGAACCCATAACATAAGCTATACTACTCAAGCTCTTATTAATTGGAAGATATAACGCTCTTTGAGGGTAAGTGCCAGCATGACTCAGTGGTTCTAGTAGAGTTATAAGTGAGGGAGGAAGACAATCAGAAGGGAACCCAACACTGATGACCATGCATTTGTTTAATAGAGCTTAACTAACCACTACAAGCCACAAGATTTACGGGAAGCCTTAGGTTAACTTACAGAGGTATCCTTAACTGCACATCACGTGTAAAAAGGTGGTTACTATTAAGTTGGATGGGTAGAAGCCTTAACGAAAATATATCCTATACAAACTACATAAATATACCTATATTCTTAGATAGATGGAGAAGGTAGGGAATAAGCCCTCTTAGGGGACGGTTTAAAAGTGTGATCCTTCTCATACGAACAAAAAGGTGAGGTTTTAAGGGGTTTAAGACCACCCCTCTCGTGGAAAAAAGACAAAACAAAAAAATGAAAGGAGAAAGTAAGATGCTAAAAGAAAAAAGTAGAGTTAAATTAGTTTCAGACTTGTCTAAAAATGTATTCAAAACAAATTTTCAGCAGGGGTTGGCTGACGCTTCTAGTTGAAATCATCTTTCTTAAAACCTTTTCAATTGGTTGACGACGAGAAGAGGGCTTACTTGTTCAAAACGGGTGCCAATAGCTTAGCAAAGATGTTAGTCTACAGATCTGTGGACTTAAACATAATGATAATTATATGTGCAAGGGGCACTGTCAGCTGCACTGAACAGTAGTAACAAACTTTTCTGCAATCTAGGGGATTGAGAGGTCACATTTTCGCAAGACAGGCCGATCTAAAATAATTTAAGACGCAAGCCTATGGGACACTTCTCAGTAATTACATGTACAAGCTTCTAAATTCAAGACTCTTCTCGGTCATTTGCCATTGCACGCTGATCGTCTGAATTTTCATTGCCCCTGCATCCCCATGTCATAGTATCAGCCTTGGAGTGGTCTCATGCCACAGCCAAAATTTCTCTAAGTAATGAGAGGTTCTAAACATGTAATCAATTCAAAGTTTGCCAAAGATATCATCAATTTGCATCAAATAAATAAACAAACAAATCTCAAGAAAAGGAAGAGGAGTTGTTATCCCCTTCATCCTATAATCACCCAAATGAGAACAATTTACTAAATTATGAAAATTTTTTTAGCATATGTTCAGTTTGAAATTTTAACATAGCTTTGCATGTAATAGATACCTTAAATTAACAAAACATTCCCCCCAAACAGGAGAACACTCCCTCCTTTGGACCCCTCTCCCAGGAAAACACGTCTGCACCAGGTGACTAAGGGTCGGCGTCGGTTGCAAACTATAATCGTAGGCACGCATCGGCACCAGATGTCTGGGTTTATGTGGGGTGGGACTACGGTAACTTCTGTGCATATGAACCGATGGCAAATCTCTTGCTAAAGTATACTAGCCACCAACAGTAACGCTAACACGAATTGCGTGCGAGCGTGTGCGTGCCAAACGGCTTTTAATCGAACTTAAAATGAACCCAAAGAAGTTTTAAACACAACATTAACTTCAACAGGTATGGTAAAATGCCTCAAATGAATGATTGATGTATTTGTATTGTTTTACGTTACATCTCTTTAACAACCTACTTTAAAGTTTTGGGCTTTCACCTTCAGTTAATCTTTTTTCTATTTGCTTCTTCAATGTCATGTCAAATGTT
The DNA here is from genome assembly GCA_009936505.3 of Holothuria glaberrima. Lineage (NCBI taxonomy): Eukaryota > Metazoa > Echinodermata > Holothuroidea > Aspidochirotida > Holothuriidae > Holothuria > Holothuria glaberrima. The sequence continues at coordinate 5,423 of WURT03149325.1, forward strand.
TTCGCTTCATACAATAGTCAATGCATAACAAAATGCTCTTCTACGTAAGAGTTATTATGCAAGAGCAAAGTGCATAATTAACCAATGAAGAAGAGAAATATTTTCCTCCTTCTGCAAGTTATAAAAATAAAAACCTATTTGAACGGAAACAGTGAAAAACGAAAAATATGTTTAAACACGAACAGTTTTTTTTAGCGGTCTTGAGGACTACAAAGCATGAAGACTCATCCCTATCTTCCTGACAGCAGGGTCGTAGCTAGGATGAAATGCTTTGGGTATGAAATGGGGTCACGGCACAGATCGCCGTCCTTGGCAGAGAATAAAGGGGAGGGCGCGCCTCCTCTTTGAGAAAATTTTGAATGGTTATTTATTGTTGGAAATAGTCGGGGCATTGCAAAAATGTGAACACAGATTTCTTGATTATTGTTCCTAACTATGTTTTTTTTTACTTTTCAGTATCAAAACCCCACATTTTATTGTTCCAAGCAAATATGTGCACATTGAAACACATTTGTTGGAATTTGAAAATGATTTGCTCTCCGGAAAAGGCTTACAGAGGCTCTAAAATATGGAGATACTTAATTTTACATCATTTTGTTATAATTTTTTTCATCTGCTAAGATTAGCTTCGTTTCCGATCCTACCAGAGGGGAAAACAATTAATTTAGAATTGCTAAAGAGCAACTAAATGGAAATGAAAATGGACTAAATTAGCTTCTTTTTACAACTGATAACTGAAGCACGCCAAACGTCATGGGTTTCTTAGAGGACAGTACTTGGAACACGGAAATAATTTAAAAGAGCGCCGACATTTCCTTAAACTCTCGCTAACCCTTATACCCAAATTATTAGAGACTCCATTGCTAAAGAAGTGAGGGCCTTACCATTTTATGCAGTGCTTAAGTAATAATTCAGAATTTCGAAACCCGTCAAATACTGACAAGCGAATAAAGCAGACGAAACCAACACAGCATTTGGAAGCATGAATGATTAATCTGAAGGACTTTAGAGAATTGGTTGGTGGAACCTAAAATGTGCAATTTGCAATTAAAAAGCTCAAAGATACAACATCGTACTCCAACGCTAAGTACTGCAAATATAATAACGTCGACTAATGATAGACTTTTTTGGACATGTGGTAAGAAAAGATAAAACTTTCCAGTCACGTCTGTGGAAAGTAATAGTTTCACGCCAACATCAGTCCATATTGTACCCGAATTTTTGAAGTCTCAAAACTCTGCTCGGCCTAATAAGGATAAAATAGTTGCCTGAGTGTTTGTTTCACAATATCACTTGAGATGTCAGAAACATTCCTGATAAACTATGAAGGAAAAGCTTGTCGTTCATTATAAATGAATACAGAAAAGATACACTTTCATAAAGGAGATTGTAGAAAAAATTTAATAAGTCCAACAACTAAATTCTTTGAAATTCTTAAAAGAATGATGCAATTGGCATTGTAGGGCTATTCAACATCTCCGTTAAGAGAGGGAGGTCTAATATTACCTCCCTGGTTAAGTTTCAGCAAGCGCGTCCACTCACTCATAATCTAACATCCTGCCGAACTCCTTAACTTTTGTGACACCCAAGGAATAACAGGCTCTAAGATTAAAGTGTAGTATGTGATGTGATCACATGACAAATACAAACAGTAGGGTAGGACGAGCGGAATTCGACCGCACAAAAAATTGTTCGTATGTACAATAATTGAAAATGCTAAAACAATCTCGGTTAGATGTGTTAAGTTTGTGTACATATCAACTGCATTTAGAGTTTTTAACATGTTAGAAATTTTGCTTTTCAGTCATTTTGAAAAGCTACAACCTTAACCTAATAAAGACGTATATTTCGATCTCGTTTGGTGGTATTTGACCAGCTCTTGCAAAATTCGACCTCACGTATGTGTTTTCGACCTTGCTATTTTTAGGCTGTATGATCACGTGGTTTCTGGTAGAATGTGACTCAGTCATTTTGTTAACAATTCATGCAGAACACATTACTGATTTAATACATGAAATTCTAAGAATAAAACCAACTGTATCAAGATCAGTGTATTTTAGTAATGTTCTTTTATTAAATTACATTTCTTTTCTCAGTTATTAGCTTTTGTTTAAAATGTGGTAAAGGTTTTGCACATACTGCCATAATATCTTAAGTGCATTTCAAGCATCAGTTACACTACATCCGCATTTCAGCCTACACCTTACCTAATCCGAGTACACATTACAGGTTTATGTTGAATGTACGATTCAAGTGTCTACCTATCCCACCAGAATCAACAAATATTTTAGTTCTTTGTTATTGTGTACCTAACGAAACTTGTCGATGTTTTGTTGCCTAATTTTCAGATTTTTAAAATGGTATCGAGAATAATTGATCCACAAAGACGACCATTTGAGAACCCCAATGATTTAGTTGGTCTAGACAACTGCTCAATGTATCCCGTTCCAACAGGCCTTGCTTTTAAATATAGTCTAGTTAGGCAAACCATTCTCTTATGGAAACCCTATCAATGTGAACCGTAAAAAATCATTTATAAACATTACAAGCACTTTTATGATTTTGATAGACGTTTTTGAGCACTTTTTTTATTTTGCTACATTTGGTGTAAACAGCCTTTGATCTAAACTTACATAGAATCTTATAATGTCGTTGACTTACGGTATTTGTTTCTTGTTTAGTACCACCAAAACTGTTCCTGTCATATGACAATGTCACACTAACAAGTACATCATACCATAAGGATCAGGGGTATGAAACATATTTTGGAGAAAATAATACGTACGTTGCGGAGAACCAGACAATAAATGTAACGTGTCTTGCTGAAGGAGCTAAACCTAAAGCAAACATAACTTGGATGATAAATGGTCGTTTAGTTGACAATGTGCCTTCTCAGGAGACAAAACCTAACTCACAAGAGAACAGGACGTTTGATTCAATATCAACTTTACAATTTAGTCCGATTGAAGAAGTAGTCATCGTGACCTGTAATGTTAGCCTTGATGGGACAGATATTGAAACATCTGCACGTACGACATTTCTCACATATGGTAAGAAAAGTGTATACATTAAGGTGCTGTTTGAGAACTTCCCCTGCTTTACTTTTCGCACACCAATACGGTACAGTTCTTAGCTTTTGAGGTTCATGGGAGATAGCATATTCCAGTGAATTTTCTCTATATCTAAGAGCCAAATATTCCATTGCGTAATCTAACATGTGACCTGAAGTTAGTTTCATATTAATTTTTGAAAATATCGTTGTAAATTTCATCAAAATTAATTCAGACAGAGATTCTATGTAAATGACCCCAAAACGAATGACCTAGTAGAATTAAGTTAATATATAAACACTGCATAGTATAGGAGAGTTTTCAGATCTAGAGTAATTAAAAGTTTACAACATCCTGTATGAAACAGAAGGAAGTTTATATTAGAAGAGATTTATAATCAAATACAAAATGGATTTCCGGCTGTCAGTACCTTACTTAATGAAATAAACTGTAATAACTGTATTGTTTGTTTTGGTTTATTCTTATAGTGTATGTTCTTTTATATATTGCCATAACAAACAATGAAGACAATATTCAGGCTGATGTAACTTCAATCAAGAAGAATATGATTGACAAAGCTTCCATTTTGAAGCCCTGTGTTAATAAATACAAGGGAGTAAATATTCGTAATTTGAGGACTTTGAAATAACCTTACAAATCTATGGCGATGCGTAATTAACTCTTTAATGTTTTCGTTACGTATAAAGGTAAGGTAAATGTGTGACACGAACAAAACAGGAGGTATCATGCTAATTTTAAGAGTTCTTTTTCTTATTTTAATCTTCTTTTCAGTTGAACCACGTGTTTTTATCCTGCTGAATGGCAGTAGAATACACATTAATAAAGTTTACATAAGAAAAGATGACGTCATAAATATTACTTGCTATGCCGAAGGATCAAGACCATCTTCAAATCTTACTTGGGAGGGAAATCATAATGATACAGAATCATCTATACACATGAGGCAAAACGACGCGAACAATACGACGTTTGATACATATCTAACGTTGATAATTGTACTTGAAAATGATCTGACAATTGCTTGCAAAAGTTCCTTGGATGAAGTTAATGTAACCAAAACAGTTGATTTGAATATCAACTCCTATGGTAAGTCTACAATACATATTTTTGAAACGATACTCGGATGAAAAGTAGCCAATGATGTTCACCTGCAAATAACTGTTTATTACCTATCCGCTCTTCCTCCCCATCCACGTAAGGTGAATAATTTATAAACATCATATGGAATGACTACCCCGCTTATTGACAAGCTCCATGTTTTTTTATTTTTTTTTATTTTTAATTTCTATATTTATATTTCAAATGTAACCTGCTCACCCATACAACAAATGTGAGGCATAAGAGGAGATTTGTTTTTGGTGGTGAGCGAGAAAAGCCTTTACACCTGAGAAAATTACCCAAGTTTCCTGAACGTATCCCCAAAAACAGGTTTTACGGGGTGAGGGGACTGCTCAATTTTTGTCATAGCAAGGTCCATTTTCCAACTACATAAAGCAATTCGTTTTATCAGTGTTGATAAAGGGTTTTAACATGCTGTACGAAGGTATACTTTCAACCGTCAAAAGTCAACGATGAAGTAATAGTTGATAATTACTTTCATATTATTACATTTGCTAAGCAATTTTTTTTGTCCATTTCTTCACCTTTTTATAGTATTACCCGAGCCTTCGATAACGTTCAACGGTGAATCATACGATACCATACCCATAAAAGCAAACGATAGCGTGACTTTGATTTGCAATAATGCCCACTCTAAACACAAACCAAATTTAACGTGGAGAATAAACGGAATTCCTCCTCATGGAACCAACTTTAAAGTAACTCCATCGTCTGATTTATCCAGTCTGATATTCCAGCCTAAGCAAAACGACTTGGTTGAATGCTACAGCTACCTACATGGACCAAACATCACTAGGGTGGCTAATGTTAGATTTCATTTTAATGGTAGGATATTGTACACAATTTGTTCCCATTTTTAGCATTATAGTTTTGACCTATTTTTTACGGTTCATATTATAAAGTAAACGTGAAATGCCGTAATCATCATGTGAACACCTTCTGGAGCAAAGAAGATTGAATGTAATTATTATTGTGTAAGGTTGTAGGTTCCTACCTACCTCTTCGTGGATCAGAATGAGGATTGCCCATTCTTATTTCCCTGGCAGCTTTGTCATCTTGAAGTGACGTAATACCTATGCAGTGGATTAAACGAACGTGTTGTCATACTATTACTAGGTGTTCTTAATGTGAAATTGTATAGTATTTTAATATGGCATTATTATACAAAAAATTCTCTTCCCCATAACATTAAATCAAACTATCATGTTGGCGTGTATAATGAAATACTTGGGAAGAGGGTCCTGGTGTTTGCAGTTTGAAAGAAGTGCACATAATTTAAAAGTAATTTAACATTAAATCCATTTTGCTTAAAGCTGTAATTTGAACCAATTAAACTATAAGCCTCTATTCATTCGTCACTAACTTTTTCCACACAGAACACACGGAACAAACAGAATCACATCT
>WURT03149336.1:0-11015 GCA_009936505.3 Holothuria glaberrima
CTCATTATCGAACGATAAGCCTCGCCTACATTGCAACGTTTTGTATTGCTGCATATTCATTTAGTAAGAGCGGTTAACCTGCATGGGTCGTATTTCCACTCATTACGCAATACATGTTGACCTTTGCTAGCCCTGTGTTTCATGCTCACAACGAGCTACCACAGTAGTTTTCTCATGGCCTGTACTGTACTGTGGGATATTTCAGTTTACCCAGCGAAATGCAGTGTCCTCATCCTGGTTCACCATACTGTTCACCTCCCATACAGTGATCATTATTCTCAGGACGGTTTTACTTTATCTATTGAAGACTTAAACATAATGCTTTTGCAATGTGGTGTCACAGGTTGGTCAAATTTTCAGTTTCTACCACTAGCAGCTACTAGGACCTAAACCGATAGTAGCAGTTATGCACCAAGAATCACTTTTACATCTTAGGCTGTTTCGAAAGCAAAGAAACTCGCTAAGGGCCAAAGACTACAATTCAAGTAACAGTAACTGTAACTTTGTAAGTGTTATTTTAGTATACCAGGGAGGTGGTAAGAAGCCCTTTAGTATACTTACTGTAGTTCAGACAGTGTAGTGATAATTCTCAGTAGTTCGTTATTTACGAACATTTTGTACATGCTGTAGAAGGTGTCTGTTATTGTCTGACGTAGCATAATAAAAAGGATTTGTTGGTGGTTTTCAAATCAGGGGTGATGATGGTGTGGTTTTGCATGCATAATTGTTTGTTGAACAAATTTGTCAGTTGTTACAGAAAGGTTAATTACTTGTTAATTAGTATTCACTGGGTAGAATTTTTTTCCCAGTTACCTCTCTTTCATCGAACGGGATCCGATCATATGTAAAAACGAATAGGTTATATAAAAAGCCTCACAAACTCGATATTTCCCTTTAAGTTGACTTCAGGTTGGACATGTAGTAACTTTATCTGCTGATATCAGAGAATCACACACTGGAATGCAAGTAAAAGTTTCACCAGAATGTATAAATTTAGTTTTTCTGCCACATATCAAAAACAGTTTTCACTTAGACACTTCCTTTTTAAAGTTCACAACTCAGTTGGTTACCCATTTGGGAAGCCAAAAATTATTTGTCTTTTATACAGTAAGGCATGTATTTGCATGGGTTGAGCACATGCATGCCTGTAGCATGGTTGATAGTTTGGCTTGAAAGGGAAAATGCAGTTGCCCCAATTTGGATTAGTGTATTCCCATCTACTGAATGGCTCCCGAGAATCATGTGACACTATTTTTCTCACTGAATGGTGAAATTCTTGATTTGCCCCGTTGCAATTTGTACAGTTCATAGCTACACACTCTGTACACACCTTAGGAATAAGCATGTTAACCACAATTTAGTTAGACATAAGGACTATAAAACTGACATACCTCTTATTTCTCAATTGTTGTGAGTAGGCCTACCTTTCATAATGTTCAAAGGTTACTCTGTGAAAATTTTCAGTTTCAGAAGTGCTACATGATACAAAAGAACCATTCATGAATTTGGATATCAGGGTATATGCTAATTAAATTTGGGGTTACTGCATTTTTCCTTTAAAGGGAGTAAGCAGTCACCCCGACTTTATTTTGCAATATCAGCTTAATCTTAAAAATCTCCTCTTGATATGTCCAAACATGAACAAGGAATGATAAGGAGTTATTCTGCATAAATTTAACAATTCGGTAACAAATATTTTGCCACTTGATTCAAAAGAACCATTCATGGTATAAAATAGTGTCAATAATTTAAAGTGGCATGACTGTATTTTGACATTTTTTGGCTCATTGGACAGTAGCATACTAAAGAGGAAAACTGTCACCAAGATTGCCATTGAATCACTTTACCTCCTTTGTTAAGACGTGATCCAGATGTCAGACTAGGTCAGCTACCCAAGTTCCCATGAGGTAGCTATCATGAATTAAGACCTTCTGCTGACAGTGAAATGTTTCCATATTTACTGGTCACGATACATGGACTTTTTATAGAAGGGATGCAGGCACCCCAAACTTTCTTTGAATGATCAGCTAAACCTATAGTGAGTCAAATATCACAAAGCTCCAGCTTATTTTCCTTACCAATATCTTTCATGACATTCCAAACACAAATATTGAATGTGGTTCACCATGGTAAAACCAAAGCATGAATTTACTGACTTAGTGATGAAAATACTGATTCATGACAAAAATAGCCATCCAAGTTGAATTATTAAAACTTGAAGTGACTACATAATGACTCTTTAAACTCCCTGTAGTGATTACATAAATCTAATGCATCTTGCAATGGAGGCCATCACCTTGGTAGTAATAGTTCCAAGCTATACAATCCTGATGGATAAATGATAATGATGGCTGACCTTCGTTTGCCTTGAAAATTTTAGAATAGACCACAACCATCTGATCTGTGTGAAAAGAGTATCTGATTTCACCCAACATTTTCATCGTGAGAAAGTTAATCATAGTGTTAATTGAAAGATCTACATCAATCTGTAAACAATCAAGGAGACTAGCTTTATTTTCTTATCATTTGCAAGGAAGAGTTAAACCTTGAAAATGAAAAGCTGAGCATTGCAAAGTATTGGCTCTTGATTCTGAAAAGTCAGCATTTATCATACCAGACTGCCTACAAGGGTACCTCGGGTAGATTGTTGGTAGAAGAGAGGTAAAGGATGGATGATTGTTTTTCTTTTTGTATTTTGTGTGTGTGTGTGTGTGTGTGTGTAATGAATGATTATTTGGTAAAATCATTGTAACAATATACTCTGACAAGGGGGTTTGGTGGGGTGGGGGTGGGGATTTGAAGAAAGGGTACATTTTGTGCTCTTGTGACAATTATTCCACTATAGAGCACCAGGAGGTGGTGCAGAAGCTCACTCTTACCACATTTATTATTAGGACAAGTATGTCTAAAAAATGAACAAAATGCAACCATTTAGTACCCCACCAAATGCACCAAAACTAGCAGCATATAATTGCACCAACTAAATAAGCCAGTTCCAAGAGATATCACTGCTCATGCACAATGGGTTTAGGTCATAAGGGGACAAAACACGTGCTTAGGTTAGTAAATTGCTAACAGTACCCAACAATAACTCTGAAATGTCCTGATTATAAGTCATAAGCACAATTGAAACACATAATGTAACTTAGTGTAACTTGTAATGGCATTCATAACTGCATTCTGAACCCATGACATATAATCTGAAGTCACTGTGCATATGCAGCAGTAATTCTGAACTGGCTTATTGGTGTAGCATGCACAAATGCTGTATGTCTGTCCATAACAACTCCATGCAGTCACAGCCAAAACTTTGAGAATAAATTTGCCACATCCAAATTTCGTAAGGCTTTGAACATTGATGAGCTTCAATTTTATAAGGCTATTGACTATTGGTAGCAACAGTTTTGTTAGCCCCCTGGCAAAGAAAAGAGCTTGCTGCCAACCTCTGACTGAATAGTCTACTCAGGATCAAACATCAGTTCACACATTGGAGTGGGTGAAAATGTATGCATCACCCCAAGTATGACTTTCACTTACAGGTAAGCAAAAGTATGCATTGGTGACTACTCTTTGATTGACATTAGATTTACAAAATTCAAAAGATGATGCAGAGCAGCTCATATTACACAGCATGCACAGAGAGTGTTTTGATTACACATTAGGGCATAGTATGCTCACCAGGATATGGCCTTAAAGAAATAAACTGTGTCTGCACAAGGAGAAGCTAAAGACAGTTATGGGTGGGGCTTGAACTAACTTAGTTGGTAGAATTGGAAATATCTGGGATGAGACAATTTCCCCTTTCAGGGTACTATCATTTGGAAACCAGGTTGAAACAGGTTCACAAACATTTTCTTAGCTTCAATTTTATGACACACATTTTGTCTCAGAAACCAAGGGTTTACAATGCTTTTATTTTCTGCATTTTTCTGGCATTAAATGGGTGAGGGAGACAGCCAACCACTTTTTCAGTAAAATTCCTTTGATTACCCATGACAGATACATGTTATTTAATAAATACTTGTGGATTTGGAACAAAGAGACACAGGTGTTAAACAAGTACACACTCACATTAGTAAGTCGGTAATATAACATCTTTATTAGAAACTCATGTATGATATCATAACATGATCAACTACACATATACATGATGATATCTCAAATGTCAATGACCCTTCTACTTACACATGTGTGCCAATGACCATTCTACTTAAACATGTGTGCAAATTACCCTTCTACTTGCACAGTGTGCAACATTTATACTCTGGTGGTGCTTAATATACATATTAGAAATCTGGATCACAATATGCCCAAGTTCTATTGTATGATACATACAAATGCTTTCATGATAATGACACCAAAGTTTGCTCAACCGTGGTGAGAAGAGACTCTGGGCCTTGGATAATCATCTATGCATGGGCCTCAATCCCAATTAAGAGGTTGGAGAGGGAAGGGGGGGGGGGCATATGGGTCTGAATGTAGTTAAAACTGTGGGAGTATGTTTACACTGTGTCCCAAGCCTTCAGAAATTGGTTTACGGCCTTGATACCTAAGCATCTGTGAAAGAAAAATAAACTGTGCCAAGATAAATATTATAAATATAAAATTCAAGAATTATCTTTATTTCTATGATTTTAAGTACTTATGGAGCACATACAATGATACTGGAAGTAAACTCCCTAATCCATTGGTAAGCACTTCAAGGCAGATACATACGAAGGGGGATAAGCAATTATATTGCTGTGTACCAAAACTTGTGCATAGTGTAAATCTTGCAAGGATATCATATCACACTCAAAAAAAATGCAAATATGAAGATATAAATTTACCAATGTGAAGGTATTCCTGTTCTTCATATGCATACATATTCACTGTGCATAATAAATATTCACTCATATATTAATAGATATAATAGCAGAAGTCACTTTATCACATTCAATTAAGTACTTCAATAGATTGATTGATATCAATGTGGAACATAATGGTTTACATACTATCTTTATAGCTGAATGAAATCAACATCTATGTTTGACAACCCTTGGTCCTATTGTGGAATATAATGGAAGATTTCTGACACAAGAGTTGACTAAAATGGAAGACATGATCAGACATGGTTTCAGTGAAATCAATACACTAAGTAATAGAAAATATCAACATGATATATAATGGGTGATCTCTCCCAATGAAACCATTCTAAACAAATAAAATGATATTGACCCGCCCAGTCCAGCACAAGAGCTACCCTAACATTTCTCTAAGTTACGTGAGACCCATCATGTCAAAATGATTTATTTTACAATCAGGCTTCCCCCATCATAAGTTTATGTTGTTATGACTCCAAAATTTTGATTACAAAATGGCATCACATACCTTTTGACTAAAGTTATCAACTCACCCAGTCCCAATTGTTTATTTCGGAAGACTTCGTATATTTGGACAACTAAAGAGCCCTATGATTTTTCAAGGCTTGGAAAATACATTTTCAAAATTTCAAGGGTTTTTCCATGACCACAGGAAGCCTGGATGTCATCCTTGCACAAAGTCCAAGGTTTTGTGAATTTTCAATGTCTTGATAATAATGAACAGTTGAATTATCTGTGAGGCAACTTAGGCAAGATTCTAGCCTGTCATGTGTGATGAAAATTCCACTGAACTGAAACTCATGGAAGGATAAAAAAAATTGAAGAAAAAGTTTCTGCTAAACAGTCACTTTTGTAAGCCCAAGAATGTTTGTCAGCCATTGCTAGCTATGACTATTTTGTTAGAGGGAAATACTGTGTTTAACTTGCATCTACATGACAAAGACAGAAGCATTCAATATCCTTATTCAACCATTTAGTTACCATTTGTATAAACCATCTAAAACAGTCACATCCAGGACCAACTCCACCCTTACCCTGCAGAGTGGACTGTGTTTGCTCAGCTCCTCAAATTCCCAAACCACCATCCGCCAAAGTGAAGACTGCGTCAAATTAAAGATACAAACTTCATCACCATAATATATGACTTATGCATGTAATCACTTAATTCATGCTATTGTTTTGAGTGAGTGTGTGCACTCCTGTAGTTGTAAACTGAAGCCTAGACTGAAACCTGAGGAGTCCTATCAATCCTGTGTTGCATAACCACCCGTGCAGTGGGTACTACCGGACGGACTGGATATTACAACGACATACCGTACTCTGTGGGTGACATACAGTAGGCTACTGTGTGATTTAAAATGGACCAAAAGTTGCTTTTTTGAGAATATTTACAAATAATCAACCAGTCTTGAGGCCACATATTTGTTAGAATATCCAAAAGAATTTGTTTGCTTTGGCAGGTGTTGGGGATACGACTAAACAAGGAGTATGCTGTATAGCCTGCTATGAAGGCAACTCTGCCATAAGAATGACAGTATTACTACCCCTTTGACAATGATATTAATGAGCTCAATTTAAAATAAGACAAAACCATTGCAAGGGATGAAGCAAGGAAAACTACATTATTTACCCTCCATACTGACAGGTAACTGATGCTTGGTAAACTGTGCAATCTCATGTAATCCTGCTACTCATTTTGAACTTCCAGTTTAGCATTGATTGCAAATAGTCATGGTGGGGTTTAATGTGTGTACGTCACATAATTTAGGGCATACACAAAAAACTGCACCCAATTAGAGCTCAAACAAAACGTTTTCCATACATGACAAACACACTACCTGTGCACATGAACATATGATCTGAATTTCCAAGAAGTACTTAACTAAGAAAACTCATTCTGCCATAGATATTAGTTTAAGCTAAAAATATACAAAATGTGGCAAAATTGTACTGGATGGCATGTCTGCAAAATTTGAAGGTTCAAAGTCTGAGCTAATGTTTAAATGGCAAGTTACTTTGGCAAAGGTGAAATTCACCACTTCTCACTAGTTCAGTAATCTCTTATACATTTTTGGGCTCTTAACATTGTCAAAGAGATATATGCTCCTTGCTAGAGGGGGATTCTGGGCAATCTCTCTCTCCTCTTATTCCCATTATGCCTCCCAATTTTTTCTTAAAATTTATGGCTTCAGTTATGGACCCTTGTGGTAGATCCATACAAATGTCTTAAGGCAAAATAACAAGCTTCTGCCTTCCATTAAAGAAAAAAAAAGAGAAAAAAAAAACAGCACCAAGCTATAGTCCAGAGAAGACACTTTTTGGTTTCATGATCAGCTTTGGCTCCCTTTATCAAGTGCAGGAGAGTAATGCCATTTCAGCTTTAGTAATATTAATCTGATGCATGGCTGAAAAGGAACGGTAGTCAGATTGTCCGTGACCAGTAAAAATTGCATGAGACAACCTATTTGTGTAACTGAGCCTGTCTGATGAACAAGCAGACATTATTTGTAGTTCAAAAGGCTACAACATAAAGCAACAAAGCATATTAAAACAATCCTAGAAGGATATGGTAGTAAGACAATGCTATCGCCCATTATTCATCACTGAAACAAACATATTTTTAGATAGGAATTTTTCATCTGGACAACCAAAAAAAAGGATTTTGACAATCATAACTTGATTACAGGTTATCCTCAACACAACAGAAATAAATTTCATTGAAATCAGGCTTGTCATGTAAGATGAAAATAATGTTTCTTCACAAAATTTCTTCACTGGTAACCGGAAAGAGGTTGTCACAAAAATGGTCCCAATTCTTTACTGCCCAGTTACCCAGTAAAAAGAATTTTAAGTCAGCATTTCTCAACCATTATGAAGAGGACTGCTGCTTTGCTTGCTTTCTACTTGAAGAAGGCTTGTAATTAAGTTTGTAGTGTGACACACCAACTATCCACCTACTATTACTCCAAATTTAATTTGTACTTTATATACCATTTTTAGTGTGGTGAATTCGTGCTACCCATACTTTGGCACAGTCCCCTGTGCTAACACACCTGAGCATGGAGCTGTTCTCATACTCAAGCTCACGGTAGTTACAAGCTAACACAAGATTTTTTTTTTACTTGTCCTCCTAAAATAGATGTGTGTACACCTAGTCACAATCAGAGGAAATGGATCTGTGTCTGTACTCTGACATTGTTCTCACACCACCAGTCTGATACACATCTATGGGCTGCTGTAGCTCATGATTCTTGCAACTGAGCAAAGGATGTTAAGTAATCTAATTGCATTACACAACAGACTTGTGGGAAACACACTCTCATTCTTGTACTTTTTGCACATTTTTAACCACTCCTACTCTTTATGAATATGTACTCATACATGTTATTAGGCACTGATGCTGATCAGAGTTTGTACTCATGAAAAACACATGCACTTATACTCAGCAAGGAGCAACAAGGACTCTAAATGTGTACTCATAATCAGCACAGAGCAACATTTGACACTGAACGTATGCTCATATTCAGCAAGAAGCAACAAGGACTCTAAACTTGCGCTCATGCTCACAAAATTTCTTCATGTAAGCTACACACATTTCTGCTGTACTCCCTTTCCTCTTATCTGAGGGCTAACCTCAAGGAGAGAGGGACTTATCCAGTTCTTTATTAGACAGCTCTTCTCTCAAGACACCAACCAACCTTTAATAGAGCTCACAAGCATCAGGTGACTCTTTTCTTCCTCATGAAGAGACACACTAGCTTCTTGCCTTCACAAACCAAGCATTTCCTTTTGTTGGTAAAGCCGCTGCTTCACAAAATTGTAAAACTTGTACTCATATTTCAGTCTTTCCTTAAGAATTTCAATAGTTTCTTTTGACGGAGGAATCTTGAAACTTGTAGATGTTTTGGTAATGTTTGTGGCTACATTTGCTGTGGAGGAAAAGATGGTGAAATGTTGGAAGCAAAAGAATAAAAGAGACAATTGTAACAAATACGCACTTTAACTTATTGCTTCCACATTACATATATACATTGAATGTATTCATAATGAAGGCAATAGATTTTTACCTTCATTTGTACTCACAGATACTGTAAGTTAAGCACCGATGTCAATGCAAACAGTTTGTTAACAATAAAATAAATTAGAATATTCCTAACAATAGATATTCCAATTTGCACTTGCCACCAGGAACATCACACTTGTACTTCTACTCATGGCATTTAACTAGTACTGCAAGTTTGTTGACACAAAGACTACACCACTTATCCAGGTGTATTCTAATGATCAACTGAACTGCCCACATGGGCATTATGACTGAGACCTACTGTACTACCATGCAACTTGAATTTGGGGAAGCTTGAACATTTCTCACATTTACAATGATACTTTCTTCATCAAAAATTACTCACTTTTGTGGATATACTAAGATAACGAACTCACTATTAAAATTTTTTCCAGATGTCCTTCATTCAATAAATATGAAATGGGAAAATTTACAAGCCAAAAGCAATCATACCATTAGTTCATTCCCTCCCCCTCCCCCTCCCCCTCCCACCTAATGTTCTGCTGTCTCATGACCATTTTTAAACAAAGTGTATGCTTGGGCTAGAAGCTACAAGGGGGTGTGAGAATATGCCTCCAAATGTGAATTGTGCCCTGACACATGCCCCCACCCCAAAATCCACCCACCTACCCCTCCTCACACCCATCCTACCCCCAAAAAATACAAGTCAGTGCTACAATAATTAATCCTCCTCAGAGAAATTTCCCTTTTCTAGTCTGAATGCAATGTTCCCCTCCCAATTACTTTTACAGGTTCCATGTAACAGCACAAGCACTCCTCCAAAACATATCTCTCAAAATCTGTGCAACTGGTTGCAGGTATGCTTCATAGACCGACTAACCTGACGTTTGGTAAATCTCCATGGCACCCGCAAAGAAAGTTGGTAGAACTTTTTCCAGAATTCTCACAGTAAGATCAAATTCTTCTAAGATCCCCACAACAAGGAAATGATTTTGTACATTATACATAGCTCTTTGTAATGCCCACTTTGAAGGAGTTCTGAAATATAGAGAACAAAAGGCAACTGTTTAATTTTAAATATACTGCCTTTATAATTGTGTCCTTCAAGGATGACACTTTAAAGAGAAACAGAGTCACGTTACATTGAGTGTACACTGGTAGTCTATTTCAAGTATGGCTCATGTAAGCCATGTAACAATATTTTCTGGAACTGACCTCACTTGAATTAAGTCATACAGAACGACCCTTTATCTTTACTTTTAAGATGTAGTACACATTAATGATCTAAAACATCATGAATGATACTTTTATGATAAATTTTGAGATTTGTCAGAATTAGTTAATATTTCAAAAAGTTTGGAGGGGATTCCTTATTCCCTTTGACATTATTCACATATATTTATCAAGGTGATTCTACACAGCAGGCTTAGGAAACTCAAATATTTTTTAAACTGTGTACTTGGGAGTGGCCTTGGCAATTGTGTCTGCCAATGGAGACTTTGCAACCCAACCCCAACCTGTATTCTTTGCAGTGATGATGTATGTGGTGCAAGAAAGAATACATATTATAGCATCTATGGGTGGAATATGAGCCTTCAGTATCAATGAGTGTTAATACACAGGTAGCCTAATATATACTATATGCATTTCTATGGCTGAAAAGCTGGACTTCAAAATTATGAGGATCATAGCACATGACTGAAGGAAAAACTACTTCAGCAAACTCAAAAGGTAAAGAAAAGTATAAAAAGACCCAGTTTTTGTTTAAAATACTCTGTTACCAACCCCCCCTTCCCCTCCTCTGAATAAAAAACATTTTTGAACACCAAACATTTCTGAACATGATTATCTCAGTTGAACTACATGGAAAATACAGCTGATCTGTGAGGTCTGAAGCCATCGACCACAGAAATGAACACAGGATGCGCTCTTTATTTACATATGGAAAAACACACCCCATTTGCAACATGTGTCCCATATCTACAAATAAACAATTTTGCGTGTAGGTGTGAAGGATTGGTGGTGATGCGTGAAGACAACCTGATGCCATACTCAGGGATGTAAGTGGCCCAAGATGATTTTGCAGGAAAAACTACATGCTACGGCCGGGGTGCAGGGCCCGCTCAAGG
>WURT03149347.1:0-15892 GCA_009936505.3 Holothuria glaberrima
CATCACAAAGGATTTTTTTCAGCGAATTCAAGAGAGTAAACCGATAACCATGGTTTAAATTATCCCGAGCATATCTCCTTTGCGAACACGCCACTGAGTTTTTGGAGAGTCGGCCAACCCCCCTTTAAAAAGGACCTTTTTTGTGGGGTAGGGATGTACACTAGGAGAAGGGGAACACCAAAAAAAACAATTCTAACATGAGAGCTGCAGATCCACGTGCTTCCGTTGATTTAAGTGGGAGTGAGTAGACTTACCTGATAACTTGGAAGGTAGTTTAGTGGTGTGGGCTTGTCAGGCGTGTATATTTTCGTCTGAAGAGTTAATTGCACACAACTGAATATGCTAGGCCAAAACTCTTTTACAGTGTTTGATAAATGGGGGTGAAGATTTAATTTTGGTTCTCTTTGTACCTTATACTGAAAAGCGGGAAAACATTTCTTGAACAGGATAGCTGCCAACGCCATGGCTTGTGTATTTCAATTTTTCTCTTTCCTTTATCTATTCCGTTAAAAGTCATATGTCAGTTTTAGTGTAGAGTACCATCTCAGCCTTTCCGTCTGTTCCTCTCACTGCATGAAGAAGGAATTACCAAAACGACAGACGCGTGCAGAGTGACGTAACTTTTTGCTATGTCATGGACTTGTGGAATGATATTTATCAACAATCTGTACAATGACAACGTAAGAGGACAAATTCCATCCAACAGAACACACTTTGTACCAGAACAGTGAGGTAGAGCAAACATAAAATCCCCTCACAGTGACTTTACATATTTTGAAACTATTGCTAAAGGAATAGGAAAGCATTGGACAAATCCTTTCATCGGCATTAACACAGTATTTGGTTACAACTGAGACGCCTGCAAGATGTCGAATAAAAACGTGAAAGTTGTTGTCATCACTGGCTGTTCTACCGGCATAGGTCTCGAAAGTGCTGTTCTTCTAGCCAAAGAGAAAGGCTACAAGGTGTGTGATACATTTTTATACCATGTAATGTTCTCCTTTCCAAACTTGTTGAGATGATGCAGTGTACATTACTCAAACGTACAATTGTTGATATTGAAATACTTTGCAGAAAAAAAAATAAACTTGCCTTTTTCGGTGCAGTATAATAATACAAAACTGTGCTCAGACGTTTCAGAATTAGGGTTACATTTTATGTGTTTTGTTTCATACAATAACGAATCTCGTCTGTTTCATGGGTAATCTTACGCCCTCACCAAAAATTCTACTCATGATAAATGAGCATATTTAACTCGGATCATTTCCAAATTCATTTAAATTTCAAGACGAAACAAGAACTATCATTAAAGAACTGCAATAACATTTCAAGAACATTGTTCACATAGTATAATGGTTTGATGTGAGGCCTGATGTGACAATTGATAAGCGTGTTCTGTAAAACATTTGAAGCCTCCTTTTAAAAACACTGAATCTCAGAGTGTGCATGACTGTTTTACTGCACAAGCCAAAAAAACACCAACAAACCCAAATACCATCAAATCTGTGTGTATTTCTCCCATTAAAAGGTTTAATATTACCAATGCACTGGAAGGTAACAGAAACTGCACCTACACTCACCATAACGTATATTCATTCAATAAAGTCATTTCAAATGGGTACTAGTTTGTAAGTGGTACGCATTATTCTTTCAGATCTTAGCAACAATGCGGAATCTTGCAAAAAAGGGCCTACTTGAAAAAGCAGCTGGCAATACCCTGAATAAATCCCTTTTCATTCAAGAACTCGATGTTTCAAAAGAGGAGTCCATTCTAAAATTTGTCAAGGCCACATTGTTGAAAGAAGGACGCATTGACGTGCTCAGTAAGTTGTACACATTATTTCCCAATGCAAGTCAAGAGTAGGTTATTATTGTTTTAGCTGAATTTGGAATATTCACTTCCACTGTATGTTCTAAAATGAAAGTATCAGGGCCAGTAATGCTTCTTGAAAGTAAAACTTGGAGAAAAAGTTGGTTTGTCTCAGCAACAAATCTATGAGAATCTTTTTAGTAGTTCAGTGCAACTTTATTAAGATTAGAGTTCGAAGGCATTAAACAAGGCTTTTAACAGGGGGTTTCAGCTACTCTGGGAGAACGCTAGTAAGAGCTAAAACTTTTTGAGCATGAACACAATCGCACTTATTCTGATAATAGGAAAGAGTTAGTGTGTACACCTTTTAGTATAAGTATACTATAAGTGCTCTTCATTAGTACGTATCCCTCAAAATATTTTCATGCGACAGCTACGAACAAAATACTACCCAAATGAGTTTGCTCTTAAAAAAAAAACAACTGTAAAGTGAAAACAAAGCTGTCCTGATGAATATGCACACATGGATATGTAGGGAAATGAGTATATAGGCGTATCAATGAAACTGGGTAGCACAAATGTAAAGAGACGTAACTACAAAGCCACAGTCATGACTGTAGGCACTGGGAAATGTGTGGGACTGTACAGACCAAATACCAGGGATCCATACCAGTATAGGAAGCGGCGAATGTATCACGAAAACGTCGCTAATACAATCACGGCAGTGTATGTGGGTGTGTTTGTGTGAATGTGTGTTTGTGTCGCTTGGCTTGGAAACACGATATTTCAAGATAACAATGATGGACAACTTCATTACTTGGAACATAAAGTTATCGTATAAGGACAAAGATCCCTGTTGTTTTTGGTGGAGGTCAAAGATCGTATGAGATCAAAAGAAGTCAAAAACGGAAAACCTTGTAAACATGATATCTCTTGGTAGGAAGTATGGATGTTTTTCATACTTAGCACGTCGATGCCTTACCGCCGGAAGATTAGCCCTACTGGTTTTGATAAATATCAAGCAAAGTTTATATGAGGTTACCGGAGGTGAAAATACGAGGTTCTTAAAAACTGCTTGTAAACACGATATCTCAAGTGAAAAAATGGGCGTTTTTCATACTTGGTATATAGCTTGATCAAATTGAGCAAAGAATTCTGTTGATTTCAGTGGAGGTCAGATGTCACGTGAGGTCATCAAAGGTTAAATGCGTAAACCTGAAAAACACGATTTGGCAAAAGAGGGGGATGAATAGTTTTCATACTTGGTACATAGATGTGTTACCCTAAAAGAGAGGGAACCCTGTGGTTTTTTTGGATGTTGAAGACCATCTGAGGTCTTTAGAGGAGAATCTGCGAAACCTCATATACTAAAACGACAGTGGGCGGTACCCTCAAATTGTGTCCAGCGTTTCGGGAATAACATGATGAAACTGTTCTGTTCTTCTAAAGGTTTGTAACATCCTGCTTCTCTGCCTGATTACATCTTATTGCCTCAGGGAGGAAATGAAGCACACTACATAGACACCTGATACAGTCAGCTTTCACATTTGAGTAATTGATTGACAGTACCTGATCTACCAAAATACACAAACAAGTTACGTAATAGGTTTAAGCCAGCAGGCTAGTCAAGTATGGTTTTTACGCAGTGTGAGCACAATGATAGAAAAGATCGCTCGAAGGCATGGATCAGGTAACGAGGTCTGATACCAGATATACCACATGCCGCCTTTGATCTGATGAGGCGTCAGGACAGCAGTGGTCAAAGTGTAAACACATCATGAAAACGATATGAACAAGAAGTGTAAATTTGAGGAATGAACCACAGTGTAACAAAGCACACCCTTTGGTAAGCAATAACTAAACCTTTGGGTTTTCTGCGCAGTGAAATTGAGTACAAGTTAATTAATTTATGAGACCGTGGGAAATAAGAACACATTCCCATCCATGAGTGAGGGTTAAGTTAAATGATTGTATAGAAATGCCCAAAAAGTCTGCATCATAAGTATAGATGTTTTCCAAAGATGAGATTGTGGAAGGTTATCCTACCGTATGATAATGGATGGGTACGGGCTCAGGCAAAAGGATTGAGAGTAAAAGTCATTCTCATGAAAATGTTTACACGCGAATTTGCAAAAATAAGTTCAACAACATTAAATACAAGTCTGGTGTTTTGTGATACTTAGCTTATAAACCAAGGAATTGTTAGACGGCCCGTATGGTTATAATAGATTTGAAATGAACACTTCAAAATCACACTGTACAAACGAAAACGATTCGGTAGAATAACATTGCCAGTGAATATTGGGTATAATCATACCTTGCTGTTAGTCTCCTGGGGCAATAACGACTTTCTTTGTTTTGAATGAAATGTTTTAGCTACTACAAACAATTGAAGGACAGTAATCATCCTTGTGCAACTATATAGTACATCGCTGAACGCCGTTATTAGTTACTTTCGATGCAGTAACAGTTGTTGTTTTCTACATACAGTAAATAACGCAGCCATTGGTCAGGCTGGAATGTTTGAAGAGGTAACACTGGAACAGATGCAGGCATTATTTCAGACCAACTTTTTTGGAACAGTAAGGCTCACACAGGAAATTACCCGTAACATGAAAGAACAACGATCTGGAAAAATTATCTTTATTTCATCTATTGGCGGGATCTCACGTAAGCATCTGCATCCTTGCTAAGCAATTAGTAAGGCAAAATGGAAGGTGGTGATTACCTTGTGTTAAATGATATAATGTTAATACTTATTTATGCCCCATTCATATTCATGCATCAGATGAGAAATTAAAGGAAAGAAAATTTACAATGAAAAGTTATGTGCATTGGACAAAAACAGCAAACAACTTAAAAACAATTATAATGATTCAGTAAATAGACCTTTAACGTTTCTGTAGGACATTTTAACTGGTCGAGATTATAGCAGGAAGGTGATATTAGATATCACTTCCCTGGTCATAGAAACTGGCATCCGTTAAGGCACGGGTATCAGTATAATCAGTGTGTTTGTTTTGTTGAAGACCGCGAGGAAATGCCTTTCGGCTTACTAACAGGTGCACCGTCTCAAGACAGAACTGACGGATATAGATGTTTGTAGAAATTACCCAACAATCGTCTGAACTTTGAATAAGTTTCTGATGTTTCGCCAATATTTTAAATAAATGTTTAGTAAGCAACTATCAACATGTCTGTTTGCAGTTAACAAGGAATGTACCACTTGATCTACAATGACCTCAGGTACCAGCCCTTTCACACAATGCGTTCATCTAATGACAATAATATCCGCATCCATCATTATGAAAACTATTTATGTTTCCTATGTAGAGAAATTAATTTGATGATTCTTCAGTTTTTTATTGTCACCGTGTCGCGCTGAAATCTGACGTTTCTTAAAGATTGAATGCCCCCTTTCAATATGACAAACCTTTATTAAGTATGAAAAATACATTATTCGCATCTTAAGCAGTTTCTAAGTTATTTACTGTTTCGTGTCCCATGACTTCAGATAACTCTTGACTTCTGCAAAAATAGGGCTTATCTGCTGACTGTAAGTTAGCAACACGCCAAATGTGAAACGAATCTTTGCTTACTTACAATATCATGTTCAAATCGTTTTAAGTTTTTGTGCCTAATTCAAATAACCTCCGACCTCTTCCAAAACTTTTACCGTTTTTCCTCTTAAATGATAAAATTATGCTCTGAGTATGAAAGTTATACATCATCGTTCTTATCTAAAAATATTGTGTTTATAATTTTTTCAGTGTTTGACCTCGCATGACCTGTGACTCTAATCAAAAACAGTAAGGGCCTTTCTTTCAGTATTATAAATCCCAAATAGCGTATAAAAAGTGTCTACCACATTCTATCCTTTGATATCTTGTTTACAATCCATTTACATGGCTTTAAATGTTTTTCTTCCGCTGACCCCAGATAACCTTTAAATTGTACCAAATATAATAAGTATTGAAAGTATCGACAAAGAATAGAACATGTGATCACACTTACCGTCAACTATTTACTCGATTTGTAGATTCGTCCCGTTCTTTCTTTCTTGGCAATCTTTCGTACAGAGTCAACCGATCCTCCAAAATGTCATCCCATAGGATTTACTGATAATGTTGAAGGCCTTGAGTTGTTGGAATCAGGTAGTCCAACAGTTCTCCAGTGATGTTAGAGCCACTAAGAGAGATTTCCAAATGGCACCAAATCTTTGCGTCATTAAGATATTTGAGGGCTTTTGGCGGTTTTTGTTTTGTCTTTTTTTGCCCATCATTATGTAGGAAAACTTATTAAGCTACATAACATGTAAGGAAGATTAAGTAAAATGTTAGAAAATTGACTTTTGGTTGCTAAGGGTCTAGTTCAAAGGTAAAATGTAGGTCAGATATGAAACTGATATAAATTTTGCGAAAATCTGTGTCGCAAATTCCTCCTTCACCGTCATTATTTAAAAGTTTAATAATGACTTTTTGGTTGTAAAGTGTATAGGTCAAAGGTCAAATTGACCTAAATATTCATAAGTGTGCATGACAGCTCCTTCTAAGCCGTTGTTGTTGCTATTTTTGTCTATCAGTATATAAAAAATCGGACCTTTAAGCGCATGATGTTGAGGAAGTGATCAGACGAAATGTAAAAAAAAATGTTTTTCGATGT
Source organism: Holothuria glaberrima (assembly GCA_009936505.3). Lineage (NCBI taxonomy): Eukaryota > Metazoa > Echinodermata > Holothuroidea > Aspidochirotida > Holothuriidae > Holothuria > Holothuria glaberrima. Next base: position 6,473 of record WURT03149347.1, read on the forward strand.
GCAAGGTATTGAGGTCAAAGTTGGAAAAAGTAACAGAAACTACGTGTTACCAATTGTTCATCAGTGTATTAAGAACTCACTGGGTAACTTCTCGGATAAGAGATAGATAAAAGTTCCAACTGTAATGGATTTCCTTGTTTCATTTTCACAGCTCAAATCTTGTTAGACTTCTACATTTCATCGAAATTTGCTATCGAAGGTTTGGTGGGATGTTTGGCTCCGCTCTTGAGGACCTTTAACATAAGGTAACTTTATCATCATTCAAAAAAGAATCAGTATTAAAAAACGGTTAGTAAAACCATGAAGGTTAAGCAATTTTGAGACCTTGAAGTGCTCTTGACTAGGGCAAGCATTTAGACGTCTGTGAAGAAGAATTTTTTTACCCAGCAGACTAGGTTAATATAATTACAAGGGGAAAGTTGCTACAAGGTTTAACCGTTTTCCCTTAACAGCCAGTACTTTCACGTTAAAGAAAGAATCTCCTCAATTTTTCTTTTCATTCTTATCCCGTTATTCCGATATAGCTTTTTCCCGCTAAGATAAATGTAGAACAGGATGAGCCAAATAGGACGAAGTCCAAAATGGCTCTAAACGCAATAAGGCAGGGCAGCGATCACACATTCCGTCACAACCGCCTTACCGCTTATAGTAGTGTCCGTGGTAGGTAGCGTTTTCAGTGCCTTGATTCCCAAGTGGAAGACCCCAATCCAGCTTAATTAGTGTGACAAAATGTTCTTAAAATTACCATCCATTTGCTAAGAAGAGGTATAGAAAAGTTAAACCGATTTTCCCCTTCCAACGCCCTTGGTTGCGTTTGCTTTGTGATGAATTTGTGTTCTGTATCTTTCAGTTATTTGAAATTATTGAATTAAATTCAGCCTGTTTGAAATTATTGAATAAAAGTTAAAAGCAGTTAGATACCTAAAGAAACTACTAGAGCCTACTTTGTGGTAACTCTGGTCGTTTGGGTATGTAAGTGTAGGCGATATTAGAGCTTTTACTCATATTGGAAGTTTTAGCCGAAAAACGGAAATTGGGCCTTATATTTTGTGGCATCCAATTTTGCAGAAAACGCGACAGTAGATGGTGTCAGGTTCAAGAGATCCGTTGAAAACAACATGTTGTTTTGTTAGTTTTTATCATCCTTTTAAGTTCCATCAGTATTAACTTATTATTCTTTTAGAATTCATTTCTATAACAGTGTTACCAGCATTCAACCAGGTCCCGTGCAGACACCCTTCCTGACCAATATCAAGGGGAACAAGCAAGGGGAATTTTCAACCCTAGAGGCAGAGCCAGACGTGGACCCCACGGATGCAGAAATGAAGGCTTTGCGTGATAAATTAATGTCAAAGCTAATGCAGCAAATGAAAGAAATGCGACAACAGACAGCAGAGGAGGTCGCCGAGGTTATTAAAAAATGCGTGAAAGACGAACGACCAGATGTGCGTATTCAGACAAGCAAGTGGACTATGACGATGGCAAAGCAAATACTTGTAGATCCTACAGGGAACAGCAGCACCAAGACCCTTGCCGCCATGTTGCAATAAATTTTGTTTCACGGTAGCCTTTACAAGCCATTTACAAGCAAATTCAAAAGTTCTGAGAGCCTTGATAAAATATGAGTATTAACCTACATTTCTCTTTGGTAGTTGACGGAAAGGTAATTGCTCCATATTATTGGGACTTCAAATTTCTGTCATGCTGGACAAAAATGATATAGTCATCCCGGCCATAAGCCATCGTATTTACAGAGCCATGACAAACATCGCCTTCTAAATTCATATGTAGCCTTCGATGTCTATGTTTCATTACCATTTACCATCTTTAATTTGACATATTTGTGAATTTGTGGAATGCAATTTAGCTGCGTTTACGTATCGATGGGCCACTTTACATGAAACTTTCACTTCCTCATTGTTAAGTTTACATATTTTTTTTCAATCTACAAGAAGTCTATATGCCAAGAAATTATATACTATTTTAAAATCTCTGCGATAAGACAGGGACCTTTCCTCTACTTATTTTCATTTTGTGTTTTACAATAACGGAATACTCTGTCCTTTTATGCTCAAAGCAACAAAAGGGAAATATGTAAATTTGCTTCAACAGACTTGTAGGTTGTAATTTTTTGATATATTCCCCACACGTATTGCCCTTTAAAGCAGAAAGTGCATTTGATCGTCTTAATGTATGCCCATACAAGTTCTAACTATCCTTCACATGTTGGTGTAGGAAGGTGTGCTACTTATCGATCCTCATGATATTATAGATGGTTTGTGCACCTCGGTATCGCCGCAGATTAAGAATTAATCAAATGATAATAATTAGAACCTCATAAACCAAAAATTAAAACTGAAGTATGAGTTCACTTTCAAGGGAACTGTACGCTATAAACCAATCAACATTATATACCACTCAACCAACTCAAATTTGGAATACAACACACGATGGGCTACGTCGAGGTGCAAAAGTCAGTCAAAGCTTTCACAGTAGCGATGTTCAGTAAGAAAACAGAAACTGCGAATTCCAATTTTTGGGCTGTATGAGTTGGATCCAACACAAAAGACATCAACATAGCTAGTGCATCTAGTTTTTTTTTTACAAATCAACTAGTCTTGAAATGGATCGATGTAAAACAATCATGTAGATTAATTCTGGAAAGCGTTGCAGTTGGTTAATCAAAAGTGCTCTTAGTAAATTAATTTGGAAAACATAAGTATCTGAACTGAACAGAATGCAAACGTGTGAAAACCAGCTTGATAAAGAGCAAATGAATACAATATTATGACTGGAGGAAAAAAAGCTGAATGTAGCTTTAAATACAGCGAAACTTTCAATAGATTGACCCAGAGTTAGAGGAGGAAACGCCGTTGCAGATGAATACCTTTTTTTCGATATTCCTTTAGATGGAGGAAAGTGTAACAGTGTAACACACTAAAGACTTCGAGTATTTGACCATTTTGGTAATTTGGCGAAACAATGCATGTTATCCTCGACAGGTCAGTAGCCCAGATAGTTCAAATATTTTTGTGTAAGGTGTTGTCTCTACCATACCGTGGGAGTTTTCCCCGTTCCGACCAATCTTGCCGTGTCTTGTACGATGTGAAAGGTTTTGTGTCTGTGGGCCAAGACTACTGAGCATTTGGTTAGCAGTTGTGAAGCAGTTTTTATAGTACCGTGTTACATCACGACCAGAGAAGACTCAAGCTAACTACTACCTGCAAGCCCTATCACATTATTGCCTCTCACACGATAGACCAGGGAGCGACGGCTACAATTTAGATGTCAGCTCCCTGAATAGACTCTCGGGGAGCGACATTCAATCACCGCATGTCTTCCTACTGTCCCTATTCTGTTCCTCTGGAAATAACACATCTCGACATATAGCTGTTGTGTCCGTACTGTACACCCCGTTTTAGCCTGATATAGACTGCCGTCTCAGGTCATTCACCAGCTGATATTTGTGTGCTAGCAACGAGGGCTCCCTAACTGCATAAGTATAAAAAAGCGGATTTAATCCCAAAATACAATAATCCACATCAGAGACATAAAAACAATGACATGACACGATTCTCTAAGATTTGAAACCCTTTTCTTTTATTACAGAAACCTTGAAACTGAAAGGGCAAAATCAGAAGGAAAGAGGTGCATAAAGTTTACATAATTGGTTAAGGCCAGTGATCACTGATCCTCTGTGTTGTGTGAGCTATACAGTGTGCAAACATACAAAGGAAAACTGACTTGGTATTTGACACAATATGCAAAGAGTTTGTCGATAATCATGCTTTACCGTAATACATTGTAAGGACGTTACATTATATCACTTTTATTGACTTTTAAGTACATGGAATTCCAGTTACTCTAGGCCTAGCCGTGGCATATAGACACATCGCAGTACCCAGGTCTAGGGAACAGCTCGGCTTAACTAGCTAGGCTTACAGGAAATGCATTTTCCAATAACATTAATAAAGATCCGATGTGAGACAGAAACAATATCGGTCCACTCCCTTTAAACCCTGTGAGAATGCTCCATTCTTACTCAGGATATTTTGTTTTAAGAGTTACTTTTGTCAAAAAAGTAACTCTAGCTCTTCTTAAGGTCACAGAATGTAGGACAAAGTGAGCATATTGAGCCGGAATGATGATGGAATGTTTGAATATCTGTCTATGTATTGTCATAGGTAGGAAACTGCCATAAGTTAATATTTCTCAAGGTGTCAATATCATTAAGAAATACAATACTACAGCCAACCAATTTGCCGCGATGACATCACAAATTCCCCATCAGCTGCCGTTTTACGAGAAAGTAAAACAAACAGATTTACATTTCTTTGAAAAGTTAATATTTTCCAAACGCTTCATGTTCTATATTGGAGGATTTCAACTGCCGAATCAGAAATATATATATATATATATATATGTATTTGAAATAGTTGATGAGGCTTAGTTGGCAAATTCCATTTACAGTATGAATAACCTCTGCCCTCACCTGGCTCGCAATTAGCAGTACTTTGACATAAATAACAGTGTAGTGAAAGACCAGAAACCACATGTTGCGACAGCGCGTTCTACCTAAATGTTACATGTCTACAGTAGGCTCGTACAAGAAATACTACAATTTTGGAAAACAGGTTTAAAGTTCAGTTGACTTTATTTTTTAAGAAAATCAGAGAGGGATGTGGTCAGGCGACTTTAGCGTCTAGACATAAGTCGCAAAGGTATCCCTCCGGCTGGAAGAAACTCGATAGTCTAAGCAGACTAAGTTACTTAAAACCTTACTAATAATGAAGGGCAGCGTTCAACCAGGGAGCTGTTATTTGGAAGGAGGTTGAACGGAAAGATTTAATTTATGCTAATACCCTAAGGCCCACTTCATCATGAGAAGATTACCAATGATAAGCTATGCCTTCGGCTAAAAGAGGAATTTTACTTTTTTCGTTGGCTTCAATTTGATATCAATACGCTAGCAACACCATTCACGTCTAGTAATCCTGCCAAAATTGACCTTCTCAGAACAATGCTTTGAGGCAAAGGTTGAAACTGCCACCAATTCAGGGGCAGGTGCTCAAAAAAGAAACAACTGTTTAATTGAAATGAGCCAATGAGGTTTGCCTCTTCCAATAGAAAGAAACTTATGCAAATGAGCTAGAGAGGGAAAAGTCTAATTTTTGTCACAACAATCTCGAAAGTTTTCGGAAGTTTCCGGAAATACCAGGCATAGAATTATATTCATAACTATACATAAAACCTTATTAATATACTCTCATCCGCGTCAAAGAGCGTCCAAAAATGCATTTTTTTTAATTTCCTAGCGACTGGTAATGATGTGGCAGTCTTACAGTAGATGTAGCAGACGAAACATCTCTATTGTTTGAACTACCTAATCCAGTGTATGCTCTGTAGAAATGCCAAGAAAGATACAAGAGACAGCTTATTGTGTGACCTTGGCGTTGTCACACTTCGCTTCAAGGCAATGTATCTCCTTCCAAATAACAACTCCCTGGTTTAACAAAACAGTTTTTAAAACATGTACGCATTTTTTGCTTGAAGGTAATGAGCTATCTTCGAAAATTTAACTAAAAATTACTTGCTTTTCTTGCAAATTTCCCCTTTTTCACGTCGAATTTTTTTACGATGAGTTAAAAGAAAACTTTGAAGGTGAAATAAGTACTCATTCTGCATTGGAAATTTCGGTAAAAAAATGTTTTACATGATTATATAAAGCCATTCATGAATAAATTAGGAAACCGATTAGCATTTGTTTAAAATACAATGATCGCATTTTTTTTAATCGTGTGCTGTATAAACAATAGAGGCTTGTTAATCCAAGCCTAGTTTATCAGAATAGGCCAAAAGCCCTTATATATCTTTAACATAACGTTAGGACATTATCATAGCATCAATATAATGCTTTTTATAATGATGATATATGGGGCCTTTGGCTCTACGAGCCAGCCTCTTTCAAAAAATGTTTTGAAGATTCTCAACAACCTTCACCCTGGTAAGCTCGAAATTACCTCTGCGTTTGCTTATCGTGAAACCTCTTTCTTGGATCTACACATCTCTGGTAGCGCCACGGGTTTCTTAAAAGCGATATTTTTGTCAAACCTTCGTTTAAGAATCTTTATCTTAATTATGACTCTTACCATAGCAAACATACACTTGATAAATTTGCGTATATTAGGCTCTACGCATCCGTACTATTTGTTCTACGGATGATTTTGTCACTAAAAATCAAGATAATCTCAAAAATACTTTAATTAAAAGAGGGTATCCTGCCAGTACAGTTATCGATAAGATCGGGATAGCTTGTACAGCTCCTAGAAGTGTTCTCAAATGTAAAGGGTCAAAAAATTTGCGTAATAAAATTAACGCTCCTTTTGTCGTTACAGGCAACCTCAGATTACCTCCTTTAGGTATAATTGTAAAAAAATATTTTCCCATTTTACAATTGCCCCCGACCTTCAGTTAAAATTTTCCAAACCCTCCCCTTGTTATTTAAAAACAACCATCCACTGTAAAATCGTTACTTGTTAATTGTTAAAGCTAAAATTCTTGAAAATTATAATTCTTAGGGGTGTTTTAGGACACATGATAATTGAAGATGTGTAACTTGCACTGTTCTTATTTGTATTTTTCAGAGCAAGGGCACTGGCCAGACTTTTTAGGTCAGGGTTGATTTAACTTGCTGCACTACAAAAGCAGTTATCTAATTAAATTGTCTAGATTGTCAATAACAGTATGCCGGTGAAACGGGATCTGAACTTTGGATTAGACCCAGCGGTCATAGACAGGATTTTAAAAGGGGTTTAAATCATATTGGCAAACATTTTCAGGGGGTGTAAAATTTTGAATTAATAGGATTTGAAAAAATTCGCCACAATAACAAGAGAGCCAGAGAAGAGATTGAGTTAGACTGGATATGCCGCCTAAATACCCTGCTAATTCCTGCAGGCGGGTACCGGCACCACAAAGGTTGCACCAAAGGAGATAATGTTTGTAGCCAGTGGTGCAACCACACCATGGCTGTTTGAAGGAACAACGGGGAATGGTATCTCAAGCTCACCACAGATAGTATTAACAATCATCGGGTCCTAGCGAAGCCGGCCAAAATGTTTTCTTGTCTTGCAATACAAGGACGTGGAGAGTATCCATGCACAATTAAACAGTACATGGCTGTGATCATAATTGTTTCTTCCGTTCCGCAGGCGCAGTTGACGAGCTCAATTCTTTGCGAACGGTCGGGACCATGGGCTGTCATAAGGCCCTGGTGAAGTCCAGTCTATCTTTGTTCGATCCAGGGGAAATCCCCAAAATGTTTGCGGTATTTACAAAATCGTAACAATAGCATGGAGCTTGGGCCTACTCCTGAATTACACTGAAAGCTCATCATGCATTCCACAGGTCACAATTAGTTCACAATTATCACAACTAACTTATTTCAAACCATATATTAATCACTTGCATGTTACCCTTTTGCTATCCGCCCTCTAACTTTGGGTGTACACCTACTAGTTTGGGCTAGGATATGATGTACTAGTGCTTTGTTCCAATTTAAGTTCAAAAGGGGTACAAGGTCGATTGTAAGGTTTCCGCCTTGTCCGCCGAAATTTTGCAGGCCGTGGTAAAACCCTCATACAGCTCAGTCAGAGGCGGTGAGGAGGTTTGCCCCACAGTATGGCCAAATCTCTGACCAGAGCCAGTAACTCTTGGACCACAGAAATAAGACGGGTTGCCAAAAGGGTGGCGAAAGTGAAGTTTTGGGAGCGCGAAGTTCGCCAAAAAATTGGGTTTCTAATGAACAAAGTTTGTTTTTATTGCGAGAAGCTGGACTTTTTTGTATATTAATTGAAAAATTCTTAAGAACAAAACCAAGAAATTCGTTAAGCGACTAGTCGTCGTCTCCCTGATTGGGGAAAGCATTTATTCACCCACTTCAACTTGGCGCTACGTCTGGGCTAGCATCGAGAAACTTTTAATAAATTACAAGATATGTTTGGCACGATGGCTATTCTTAACTAAGAATTTTCCAAAAGGTAGATAAAGAAGGGTAGAAATTCGCATCCATGCAATTTTTTGTTCCTCCAGAATCACATTCTACATTAAACAAAAATCATTGTAAAAAATTTACAGTTGATTGAAACCAACATTGTTTGGAACAGATGGGCGATACAGCAAACTAGAACTGGAGGAGAAAGCTCCAAACTTTTTGCTAATTAGTCCTACAGAAAAAAGGTGTTACAGAAAACAAAACAGCTTATTTTCATCTTTTAACGCCTGTTGGATTCAGTTCAAATATTTCTGATTATTCACCTGGAAGCATGCCGGGTCACCGTTCAAAGGTATTAAAATTTTTTTCGATTGATTTTCCAAACGGGAGAACAGTCGGCAAGGGGGCCACGGCTGCCACGTGGTCCCCGCCTTGCTACTAGCCTGGGCATCTTCAACTGGCCTCCCTCTACATTACCGCGGAAACTAGAATTTCCAATATTGCATGGGTCTCGTGTATGTGCATCCGTTTTGAAATCGCAAATGCGCCTCAAGGGACCCGTACACATTCGAACAGGCGCCGTAATACACCTACGAGATTATTGCGATCCGACAGGAGACTGTCGGACATCCTACGTGGCATCGGTGCATCCGCACGGTGCTCTTAAGAGTGTCTCACGGTCATGACATTTACCCGTACGAACACAGAACGTGCCTGGAAACTGTAAGGAGTTTCCAAATCGCATGGGCCAGTACAGACTCCGTACGGGTTACCGTGCGGGTTACCGTACGGGTTACCGTACGTGCATGTTGCGATGGAGTTACGGGAGCCCACGGTCGACAAAATCGGGGAAGCCCGTGGCTGGAAGACAAACAGGTTTATTTTCCAGTTACGAGTAATCTACGGGCTTATGATCACCCCTCGAGCAGGCCCGTACGGCTTCAGTAGTGGCCCGTACGTATCACTCCGTAGGTCGCCCGTAGATTTGGTATACGGCGCTCGTAGTGCTCATGGGAGCGACTCGGGCTTTAGTAGAAGGCATACGTAACCAGCCTGGGTAAAAGCTTAGCCAACGAGTTTTAGAGTGGAGTGAGTAAATTTAACACTGCTTTGTGATTATTGTTAACTCGAAGGGAAAAGAATGAATCTCCCTGTTGCGAAAACAACTTGAATTAGAAATCTATATATGCCAAGTGTAAAAGATGTCCATTATTCTCTTGAAAATAACGTACTTACAAGCAGTACTCTCGGTTTTCGGAGTTTCACCTGCAGTGACCCCAGCTAACCTTTGCCCTTTACCAAAACAATAGGATTCATTAACTGGCCAGTACTTCTCCTGCTCAAAGTAGAAATGCTTTCTTCCTTGATATGTCGTTTTTCCAATGCTTTAGGCTGTTGATGCCTATAGTGATCTCGAAAGAATTTTA
>WURT03149348.1:0-11015 GCA_009936505.3 Holothuria glaberrima
GAAGACCAGGTAGCAGTCACCAGAGTTACAGGCAAACTTCACATTAGCTAAAAATTGTTTTATGCTGTGCTCATGGCTCAGTTACATTCAGTAAGGAACCATAATGCCCATTGGGCTCTTGCCTAATTGAAAGTCAGATTTGATAATGATTTTACAGTATCAGGGGTGGGGATTATTGCATGATCTTCTATATAACATGAGGGGCTGTAGGTGATTAGGTGGTGAAAAATCATAATGTAAGCAGTTTTCAGGAATGTTACATTTTTCTTGCTCTGTTTACCTTCTCTTTCATACATTATTCAAGAACATTATTTTGTGTACCATTTCTGTTGTTACGATTGCCAGCTGCTTTTTTCATCAGATAAACCAACCGTGGAGGACGTTAGTGCATCTTAACAGGTCACGTGATAGAATCCTGTCTACTCTGATGTTTGTGCATTTATGAATTCATCCATGCTGTCCCTAGCTAATTGATGATGGAAGTGAAGATATTATTTTGAGTCCCCTATAAACTTCGTTATTTTCTTGTTCATTCTGTGTATCAAAGAGCTTTTTCTTAAACTTGTGATGGACTTCGTGATCTACAAATTATTCTTAATTGTTCTTCTGTGAAGCCACTCATCAGCTCTGTAATTAAAAGTGTCGTCTTTCTTCCCATAAAGTATTTATTTTTCTCCTTGTACTGTTCTTGTTCAGTTAATACATGCTTCAGTAACCTCAGACCTAGGCCATTGTATAATGCCTTACTCCTAAAGTTCATGTGCACTTTGGACTTTTGTCAAAAACAGATTTTTTTCTTTTTGTTCTTTGTGTTAGAAGAAATATATACTGATATTACTTTACAGTGGTATGGACTGCCCATATCTTTTCTGTTGTATGCCCTGTTACCAAGTGTTTGTAAGTTTTGGTCATTGAAAAGGTTATTGGATATGGATACTCTGATTTTGTTTCTTTTTTTTTTGTACCACAATAGTTCTTTTTGTGATATGAATTTGCATTTTTCTTTCCCCAGATGTCCCCAACAGCCTCCTCTCCTGCCCTTTCAAGTCGTAGCAGATATCCCAAGTTTTTTCGCATCATTCCTTCAGATACCTTATTAAACCCACCTCGTGTCAGCCTCATGAAATTATACAACTGGACCAGGGTTGCTACCATACATCAGAATCATGAACTATTTTCATTGGTAAGATTACCACCTGCAATCTTCTCAGGTACATAGACAGTGTTCAGCAGTGACATGATCTTTGTAGTTGCCAGGCTCACTGGAAGTAGATACTCTCATTTTTCAGACCAGTATTTTGTCTTATGCAATAATTGGCTGCCCATACTGCGTTTTATATTTCTCACATTGAAAGTTTTCTTCATGCTAGAATGAACCCATTAGTAAATTTTCCTGAAAACCCTTTGACAGTTGCATCCCTAAAGTAGGAATACTGGTACAGCCCCCTCCCCTCCATGCAAGTGTTAACTGGAATAAAACACTCAACTTACAAAAGTGCAAATCTTTGGTTTGCTTGCAGTTCCAGCACCTAGGCAGGGGTTGTGGGGTCATGTGCATCTCTTGTGACCCTTATGCTGGACTTGCACATGGTTTGAACAGTGTGAGTGCTACATGATATGTATCCCTGGGCAGTAGCAGGGCATCCATTCCTGGCCAGCTGCAGATCTGGTGTGAAAAACTCCAGGTGTGCTTGAATCAAATCCAAGAACCCCTTTCCCTAGGGCCCGTGCATGCTCGCCTTTCATGGAGGGCTCCACCCTTTTAATTGGAAATAGTAAGGACGTAGACTATTTGCATAAACTTGCATAAACTTTCCTTCCCAGGGGAAGTTGCAAATGGGATAAACTTGGGAGATAGGGCCTCTAGTCACCAGGGCTTTGCATTCTGCCACCTCAGAGAGTGCAAGGGTCATGTCATCTGGTTGTAAAATAACTTAGAAATTTGTTTCTAACATATAATATGCCCAATATAGCAAAGACATCTGGCTGATTTCTGTCCACATTAATATAATTTTGATATCAGTCTGTTTGATTTGTGCTCATGAATATTTAAATATAATTTTGAACCTCAATATAAGCACACTTTCTTCACAATAAAACTCTGTCATTTGAAACTTCAACTCTTAAATTATATCTCAGATCATTAAGCCTTTGGCTTTCTGGTTTTAATAGACTCATCACTTTCTGTTAAACCTCATGTCTTTTTGAGACATTGCATGTAGACAGTTCATATGTTATTAATACAAACACCAGCTGCTAGTTGAAGATGTCATTCAAATATACATACAATGTTCTTATTTCAAAAGGCAAAGGTTTTTACCAGATGTTGAATGTATCTAAACCACTCTCAGTGTTTGGTCTAAGAGGCTTACACTCAAAAAGTCTTGCCTGAAGAATGCTACAATATAAAATGTTATTAGCTGCAATATTGGAGTGCAAAGTCCGTACATTACAGTTTTATTGCTTTTATTTTCAGGTGTCCCTCTTGTGCCATTTATCAAAGGTTGACTTTTATGCATATTTTTTCATGATGATTAACATTTCCAAATCCTAAAACTGAGACGTTTCTGCCAGCCTTACAATGAAATTGTGGTGAATGTATCAGTCACTCATTGCTGGAAGATCTTTGCCTCTAAAATTGTGTCAGTGTAATGTACCACTGTACTGTTTGCTTATAATAAAAACATCAGTTTTTCCCACATGAAGTACAATTGTTTCTTTCATACCTTTCTGTAAAGTTCAAAGTTCAGTAATTATTAATTCTTACCCCTCAATTAAACTATGGATGTAGCTAAATAGTGCAGACATCCTCACAACTGTTTCAAGTGATTAACAATGCTTTTTATGAGGAAAAACTATTTTTTAATTTTTTCCTATGAAGTTTCAAGTGCAGTAAGTGTCTTTTTCTCACAGTAAGACACTATAGGTGCATGTGAATTGTGTAAACATCATTATACTGTACCTGCCTGAAATGATTAATAACAAATAGTAACCCAAATTTAGATGATTTTTTTAGCAATCTGTGAAAAAATTGTAAAGAATCTGTTTTCAACGGATTTGAGTAGGTAATGGTGTCTAGGTTGACCAAAAAAAAGATGCCACCCTTGTCGGCTGGGGAACTTCAAAATGGGGTACAAAATTGCTGCCGCAGGCAACTTTTTTTTTCGTAAGATAGGTAGGGGAAAGGCATGAAGTATTCATATATAATGTTGCTTGAGGGGTTTGAGAAAATGATACTTAGATTTAACTAAGTTTGGGCTAAATGTACCCCTACCTTCACTCAAAACTTCCCTAACCCTCAGAAACGTTAAAAAAAATCTTCATCTTTGAAGAACCTATTAAGTTGCTATATTCAATCAAAGCAGTTGTCCTTTACAGGCAGTGCTATTAGACTGTAGGCACTTGAGTTGCGATAAACCCAGTGTAGCAACACGTTGTGGCCACTTTTCATATGGAACATGAACAGGTAAGCCAAAATGGCGGAAATTCCAAAATGGTTGCTTGTGTAATTTATATACTGAAATAATGAGAAAAGTATTTATGAAAAATATGTTGAACACACTGACTCTTAAAATGAAATGTCATGTCTGTGATTGCAATATAAACTGAAAATATACATATATCACAGTTTGTTTGGAACTTGTATCACTTTTTTCGACTGATTAATGCCTTTTCTATGAATTTTACCATGTTCAGCAGCAGGCAAGATTTTTTTTCCTAGCATAGCGAGGGAAATATGAATTATTCGTGTCATTGGAAAGTCTTTGCTCATGACTTTTCATAGCATCTCGGCTTCCTTCCTCGCTTCATAACAAGCTTACCTGTTCATGTTCCATATGAAAAGTGGCCACAATGTGTTGCTACACTGGGTTTATTGCAACTCAACTACAATTTTTCTGCAGATGGATCTTAAATTTGGGTTACTAAAATAGAATTTGCAATTGTGCTGTTTCCAAAAGGTATCACAGTGACTTTGCTATCATCAGACAGTTCAAATTTTCATGTGGAAATTTGCTTGTCTGTGTACTTGGAAATGAATGTTTTCTAAGTGTCATTAACCTACTTGCTTTTAATTTTCTAGTTCAGTTTGTAGAGAGTCTATCAGATGAAACATAAATACTAGACATCCAATTGAACTTTGATTAAACCTCTAATAACTGAGTATAATTGTTCATGTGTTGGGAGAATTGATCATTTGTTGGGATAGTTGAAATAATTGATCATGTACTGGGAGCATGAAAATAATTGATCATGTGTTGGGACTGTTTGGCTGTAACAAAAATAATTTGTCTGAACAAAATTGATACATTTTAAATAGAAAAGGTGAGCAGTTCCCCCAAAGGGTTATTTGTAAAATGATATTCATAATGCTAAAGTCACTCCAAGTTCCAAATTTTCTGCAAAAACCCTTTCACACATTAGTAGGGTTACATTTAATATGCAATCTACCCAAGCTTATTTGCAGATTGATAGGTATACCTTGTATTATAAAGCTATTGCTTAACACAATCTGATCTCCACAATTGAAGCACGTCATTGCAAATTTGAGGTCTTTCTGTGCGCAACAACGGTCAAGAATAAGGTCATTTCCAACTTTTTTTGCAATATTTTTACCTTTAAAATCACAGCAGAATACAAATCCCTACCAACAGTTCTAATAATTTAAAAGGACTTTTCAATAACCTGTAGTGTCATCTGTGTACCTTTTAACCCAGGACATTTTGAAGGTTTTTATTAACTCATGAACATTGATCATATTAAACCCACCTTTGCTATAACGTTGCACTATAACTTTCCTCTTAATCCTTCCATTCTTATACCAACCTAAGTAAAAAACAAAAGAATACTTTTTAGGTCTTTGAGAAATAAATCAGGGGGATTAGGCAGAACAGATAATACGGAAACAACTTCTACAAGAGGTAAGATTTTAAGATGACAATTTTGTCATAGAAACGTTAAATCGTGGGAAGACAACATGTTTAAAATACACTTAAGACAGGGCAGTTTGGGTTGATAGTTTGTGGGGAAGGGATCAACTTTTGCTCTCATTTGTAATTTTGAGGACCTCGGTAGGCCCATCCATAAGAAGAACAAATACTACAAATAACCCAAACCTGAGCTCCCTGGTTAGCAGCTGTGCCTATTTTTGGGAATATTTTGGACTTGTCAAAGTAAACTTTCAGACTTGAGACAAGCTTTACATTAGACAAAATGTCCACCACTGGTTTTTAAGATTATAGATCTTCAGCATACATTGATATTTTGATATTGACATTCCCCACAGCATATCCCATGAAAGTATGGTCAGCTCGTGACTTAATGCCAGGATTTTTTCACACAAGAGGAAGATGGATAGGGTCTTAAATTATTACTTAAAGAACCTCCATAACAGATCCCACTTAGAACTAGCCAAAATTATATACTTGTAGATTGTCACTTGAAGTCAGAGACAATATTTGGCACTGTATGCTAGTATGGAGAGAAATGCACACTTAAATACTACACTACAAACTTTGTTAATGTTTCGTCTTTGCGATCTTTCTTTCCTTTCATTACTTTTTTGGGCTGCTACTTGCCAGCCAGTAGAAACATTTCAGACATATAAACTACATCAAATACACAACTAGAAAATATAATACGAAAAACCATCACTTAAAGCTCAAATCCTTAGAAAATATACTTATGGCCTTGGCATTGCAACTGTAATTAAACTCCTTTCTTCAAGTTCATTCAGATTATCAAATTCTAGTCTCTATAAATTTGCTTTAACATTCAGCCCCTTTCCATTCTTCACTTTGTGTAGTCTAATAATTGTATAAGTCCCAGCTCTATTGCACTCTATCGATGCATGTGTTTAACTTTTCCTTCTTTCCATTCTCCACATTGTACAGTATAATAATTGTATTGGTCCTGGCTCTATTGCACTCTATTGTTAAGTTTAACTATTCCGCACTGGCCTACCTGTATACACATCCCTTGCTCAGAGGCTAATTTAATAAAAGACTACCACCTTAGGCCACAAGACCTCGGGTACGTCAAGACATTTGCAGTGGGACCAAAAGGAGTGAAACTTATCCAGCCGGTAGCCTTGCTTCGTCTAGTCTGCTACTTCCCTCAAGTCCACGTCCTACGGGTGGGTGGTGAATGGTACAGTAGAAAAGCAAATTCATTTAAAAGGCAGAACCCATCAGATGGCTGGCATGTTGAGCGGACCTTCCATCTCACGCCATGACACATTTGATTCAATGCCTCTACCGGACCTGTCCAACTCCCGTTGGCTACAGGCTTTCTACGACCTTCGAGAAACTTCACAACCTGAGCAAAGCTCTGTATAAATGTAGACCACTGCCTGAGAACCTGGTATACTACCTGTCAAGATAGTTCTTTACTCACTGATGTGAAGTAGAGTAATTGCCATGCTACACGCCCTAATTTTCTTTTTTAACCCAATCCTGTTTCTTCTTTCTTTAGGTAGCTAGAACCCATAGGCTATGCAAACCTTTTTGAGAAACAATAAAAGCACATGCTTTCGAGCAAGCGTCCAACATGCCTACATTTTATTCAAATTACCGATAACCATACAGAAATTAGTCTCAGCGATGATCGTAAATGCCATTATACTAGCTTGTATTGCTCTAAAATAAAACTACGGAGATCGCAGTGTGACACAGATAAGGCTGTGATGGTTAGTCCAAAACTAGAAACCGGTTTCTGCAGCTGCTAAAACCGGTTTTTCAAGTAAATCAAAACTGGTTTTTTCAAAAAGTACAATGACCTTGCATGCGTACCATACATGAGGTCTAGCCACGTTTTGGACATTGGATAGTAATATTGACATGGGAAAGAGTATTAAATAAAACTAGTTTTGCGGCAAAAAAAATGTGTGGCAGAATAAAATTTTGAAATGGAAATCAAACCATGTTTGGTTATGAGATCCGGTTTTATTTCAACAACTGGTTTTTCGGTTGTGCAAAAATTTCAAAACTAAGAAAAAGAAAATTCACAGTTATAGAGGAAATGTTTTGCATGCAAATAAAAAAGTTAATCGGTTAAAGAAAAAAAAAAATGAAAATTCCGAAACTGAATCGAACCAAAAGTGGTTTTGTGAACAGCCTTTAACTTGTAGAGTTATGTATGATATGCAAAATTCCAGCAGATACTATCAAAGGATTTTTTGACAAACATTATACAGGCATATGTTCCTCCCTTGCATGATCCATACTTTCTAAAATCAGACTTGTATTTTCACCTATAACTGCAGTTTGGTCCAGCAGCAATTTTGATATGTAGTTCAGTAACAAAATTGGCCTCCCAATTTTTTTTTCTTGCCATACGTAAAAGGAATCCATGCAATGGTGAAGTCATGCATTTGTGTGTATATGAGTTTGAAGAAGGGTAAGTCTCAATAAGGGTAACCTCAAGAGATCTCATCCTTGACATGTAGCTTCCCCTTATTTAATAGATGATCCCTATTGTTTTTGGTGAGGGTCAAAGGTCATTTGGGGTCACCTAAGTCGTTATCTCTACTTAAATTTCTTTAGCCATCAAAGAGAGTTTTGGTTATTCCTCAACAAGATGTTGCAAACATCATTCTGCACTAGCCTTGTACTACTGTATAGTGGGAAATTTTCACAGGGGTTTAACTTCCCCCTTTTGCGACCAAGTAACTAATCACAAATTTAAGACTCGTGAAAATAATTCTGTTACTCTGTACAAGACTATGCTGGCCGATCCTTACAGTTGCAACAGCGAATTCTTCACTCTGCAAATATGTGTACAAGGTACAGAATCGCGAAAAATTAGCCTTACAGAAATTTCCTGCTATAGCCTATAGTATACTGTTACAGCCTACCCTAGGGGAACTAGTTTGGGTTTAATGCAGAGAAGCAGAGAGAGGAGAACAGAGCCCTGTGAGATGATGACTCATGCTCTGATAAATGTACCAAGGCTAAAGAACCTAACCAGATTAAAGGCATATAGTGGGATTAGCAGAGAGAGGAGAACAGAGCCCTGTGAGATGATGACTCATACTCTGATAAATGTACCAAGGCTAAAGAACCTAACCAGATTAAAGGCATATAGTGGGATTAGCAGAGAGAGGAGAACAGAGCCCTGTGAGATGATGACTCATACTCTGATAAATGTACCAAGGCTAAAGAACCTAACCAGATTACAGGCATATAGTGGGATTAGCAGAGAGAGGAGAACAGAGCCCTGTGAGATGATGACTCATGCTCTGATAAATGTACCAAGGCTAAAGAACCTAACCAGATTAAAGGCATATAGTGGGATTTTGAGTTGTTTTTAGATGAAACATATTACAAATGGCGAATCTTGTGGCATGTTTTTAAAGTAGCAAATCTCTTTTTCCTCTATTGAACAATAGCCATAATTTTTAATTTTAAGTATTCTGATGCTGTGATTTTGCAATCAGTTGTTCACAATTTATATGCCACAGAGCATCGATGATCTTTTGACACGGCTGAAGGAAAATAACATCACCGTAATCTCATCAGAAAGTTTTGATGAAGATCCAAGTAACCAAGTAGAAAATCTCAAGGTAAGAGATTTAGTGGTCGTATCATAATCTCTTCATGTTCAAACGTCATGTGTTTGTGGTTGTAAATCCATCCTTTACATAATTATCTTGCTAGAAATTCAGGTTTTCTATCTCAAAATGTATTCCTCAGGTGCACACAAATTTCCCTTATTATCGAGCTAGGAAACTTCTTCCTCTCACTTCAGCATATACACACGTTTTCAGTGTCATTTATTTATTTCCTATAGAGATCTATTGCTATCTGTATAAGAAACAATCTTTAAGACCACTTTCTCCTCCCACTCCTTTCATATTATAATCTCTAACTAATGTTTATTCATGTTCAATACCCAAGCATTTGCTAGTACCACACTGATAGAAAACTACAAGATAAGCTTGATCATATCTTTTTCAGAAGTACATGGAAGTATAAAATTACTAAGTTGACCAAGACTAAATTTTTAATATGAGGTTGTGCATGTCATGTGTCATGTGTTTATTTATGCTGAATTGATTCTGCTATCAAACCTGGACTAATCGACCAGCACTAAAATTCAGGCAAGCAAACCTACAACCAGAGTTCACGATCTTACGTGTCATGGACCTCATTCTTTCATGGTTGGACCTGTGAATAAATTCCTTAGCTTCGTATTCGGATCCAGTGAGAAAATGTCTGACGCTCAAGGATCTCCACTCTCAGTGCCTCTCACTCCCTTTCTCATCATTGCGACAATCCAAGCCAGAATTAAAAAATATCAGTTAGTACAAAACCTTACAAAACCATCGTAATTCTCAATCCCCTCTGCACACCAGTACAAATATGCCATTATTAGAGCGGTTAGAATCCCCCGAGCTCCGACTTGGTCATAGTGTATGCATGGAGTTAACCAACTGAATAAATATTGTGTATCTCGTACCGCATTGTCTGAGAAAATTAAGTTGGACCCGTTAAAATTGCAATTGGACCCAAAGACACATTGTTCGGGCAATCTAAAGAAAGAGTCCAGTATCAACATTTCGGACCCTTTAATTTTAAAGGTAACTGCTAACCCTGCCTACAACCTTTCTGAGACCCCTCACTCAGGAGTCAGCTATCATTGTGTTTGACTGCATGGTTCTTCAGAAAATTTTGGACTCATCCCCAGTGTGTAGTCTAATCTCTTAACATCATATTTTTTCTTTGCAGAGACAGGATGCCAAGATTATTGTCGCTAACATGTACTCTCCTTCAATGAGGAAAGTAATGTGTGAGGTAAAAACTGTTTTGTGGTTTACTTCTGCTTTTGAAAAATGCATAGTTTAAGCTTTTAAAGGCTCTCATATAATATATTTTACCACTGGCGGATCCAGGGCCTTTGTTTGGGAGGGGCCAAACTGGTGGAGATCCAGGGCCTTTGTTTGGGAGGGGCCAAACTGATGGAGATCCAGGGCCTTTGTTTGGGAGGGGCCAAACTGGTGGAGATCCAGGGCCTTTGTTTGGGAGGGGCCAAACTGGTGGAGATCCAGGGCCTTTGTTTGGGAGGGGCCAAACTGGTGGAGATCCAGGGCCTTTGTTTGGTGGGAGGGGCCAAACTGGTGGTACAGTGATATGGGGGAGGGGTATAAAGGGTTCACACTCCCTTTTGGAAAATTTTTCTGTAACTGAAAGCCCTCAGATGTAATTTGATGAAACAAAAGTGTACAGTTGTGAAGTTAGGTTTCCCATAAAAATTCAGTTTTCATTTCCTTGGTATAATTCCAAGGTTGGCGCCAGGACTTGAAGAAAACTGTGTTCTATACCATGCCATTGCGAGGCATATATTGCATAAATTTTGTATACACTAGGGAAACATATTTCCGTGCTGGTTTAATGTTTTCGCGGAATCTAAACTGGAAAAATGCAAAGCGTGCAAAGCACACAAATTTTTCTTTGGGTAAGCCTACACTGAAAAGTAGCTGTACTTATTTAAAGCTTATATAGGCAGATAGGTCAATTGTCCAGGCAGTTTGGGGTCAATGGGCATAACTTACATTGTACTTCCCTCCTCGAGTCACTAGCCGTTGGCCTACACCACGACAGAGACGAGAACATCTACTAGTGTTAGCGAAATGAGATGAAATTCCTGACATTTACATAAATCTGTGTATTCTTCTTGAAAAGGTAGAAAGGGTTTGTTCTATATTTAGCTATAAGTAACAGAACGTAGGAAGAGTGGGCAAAAGGTACCCAAAATGATGGGTTTTATCAGAGAAATGACCCTTTGGAAATAAGAAAACTAACCATGGCTGGCGATAGTATTTTCCCGATAGGAAGCCGGGTCATGCCAGAGACCTATGTCGAGGGTGGGAGAAAAGGATACGAAGGAGCCTACAATCCTGGACAAAAATACATGGGACAGCACCTCCGCTCCCCCATTCAGTGTTGAAATTGCTTTAATTTTGAATATCTTTTGGATGGGACAACATTGATCTAGGGGGGAGGGGATTTTGGAAGACC
>WURT03149359.1:0-11015 GCA_009936505.3 Holothuria glaberrima
TCTTGTTTAATTGGAACAATGTGTAGTACTGAGTTGTATACTGTAGCTTACCTGTGCTAGCTTGCAACCAAGATTCCGGGGCTAAAATGTTTTCTCTTTGCAAGTCGATATGTTACGTACATGTATTCAAAGGTTCCTCAAAATCCAACTGCTTAAGTATTTCATGGTTTTCTACAAAAATTATCAAGCCAGCCATTTTAAATTGCTATGATGTATATTTGGCTCGACTCGAACACTTGACTTAGCGACCGAAAGTTTTCAGTGTGTAGACCTTACAGCTATATAAGTGCAGACTTGTAAGCTGTAGGTATAATACAGGGCCGTAGATTGACTCAAGGGTCTCTAGCACGATTTCAAGCAGTGATAATTCGAATAGAATATGGCTTCGTCAAAGTCTTGTCAGAGTAAATAAAAAGGACCAACCCCGCACGGAAGCACACGCGGTGACTGTCGCCGCACACAGGTTGGTACAGCGATGAACTGAAAACAAATAATTCCTCAGTAAAGTTTGTGGTACATCCGGGATATGTTAAATTGACCAATCTCAACACCGCACAAATTTTGTGAGTTGCAGCTTTTCGCGGTGACCACAGCGATAGGTTGTGAGCCCTTGCAAGTGTTTCATGTACTGCTAAACATGCAGAAAGCGGGCTTTCACTTCAGATCTGCCGTTTTTAGTACAAAATACGGCCATCGTAAAAGTAACAACTGCATTGGCCAATTAGCACTATGGAAGTGGGGAAACCTAGTTTTGCAAGCTATTTTGCATTCTTTTGATTAATTTTTTGCAAAATATTACTACTCTTTTCCTTATTTACGTAAAGTGCTATTTTGTCAGCATGAAAACTGAAAAATCGGGACGTCCCGCTTTTCATGCGTTTTTGAGATCAGAAATCGGGACTGTCCCGCCAAAATCGGGACTGTTGGCAGATCTGTGACTGTAAAGCATCTACATGCCAGGTATGAAGAGAATCCATACTTCTTACCTTGAGATATCCTGTTTACAAGATTTTGGTTTTAACCTCTGGTGACCTGACATGACCTCCAACCCCCACCAAAAATAACAGGTTTCTTCCTCTCAGTATGATAAATCTATAAACTATGTATGAAAAGTATCCATCATTCCTATACTGAGATATCATGTTTACAAGCAATTTTCAAGGTTTTTGAAGTTCAGGTAACCTTTGACCTTTACCACAAATGATAGGTTAGTTAGTTAGATGAGGTTTAACGGCCCAGTTTACAACCAATTGATTCAAGTCGAGCCGGCCACGGCCTTTTTTCCAGTTGTGGCTCACCACAAATGATAGGCTTCACCTTCTGAACTATGACCCATCGACATGCAAAGTATGGAAAGTGTCTATGATTTCTACACTAAGATATCTGTATACAAGGTTCTTGACCTCTGTTAACCTGACATGACCTCTGGCCCCTACCAAAAACAATAGGGTTCTCCCTCTCAATTGATATATTCATACACCAAGTATGAAAGGTATCCATCATTCCTATCTTGAGATATCATGTTTACAAGCCAAGTGTCACAAATACACACACACACACACACATGCACGCATACATACTCTCCAGTGTGATGGCATAGATACCTTTCACCTTAACCAAGTATGTATAGTACACGGGCCTATGTTATGCTAATTCCTGCCGGCACATAGAATATTGCATGTTTTTGCATTTACAGTAAAAACCCCATTTCAATAGCCAACATGTTGTATTTGAAAGAAACTTATTTTTGAAGAGAAGCTACTTGTTCAGTTTTACAATGCATGATCGGAAAATATGTGATGTCATCTTGGTAAAGTAATTGGACATAGCTATTTCAAACATGCTAACAAGGTATTCAATTATAAAGAATAGCAGAAGGAATCTGAGGAAATTTACACACTTGTCATCACATTTTGTGACCTTCACGAAACCTGCAGGGAGTTCTTGACAAAAGTAAACCAATCTTCAAAAAGGGATACCATGAGTTATGAATGGAGTTTTGGTACCTAAGGTTGTTGACCCATCCCACCATTTCTTTGCTATGAGTGTCAAGTATCTTGATTTTTGTGACACCAAAGAGCAAAAAAAATCTGTCCTTAAAGCAAACTTCTAAGTCATATTTACATCAAATAAAATGGTTGAGGAAAGGTGTACTTTTCCTATTGATGAATAAACCCCTACCAGCTTGCTATTTGAGTGAAAAACACTTTTTTATTACATATATAACACATGCAAACAATTAAACATAATGTAAGAGGTGTGAAACATAAAAATGAAGCTGTCACCCCCCAAAAATTTTGTTCACTTTCATGACCTTTGTACCAGCTTGCTATGTAGAAAAGCTCAAACCAAAACAAAAACTCACCAGGGATAATCCAGGTGTCATGATAGTAAGCATCTGATAAACCCACCCTAACGGGATGTTCGGAAGATGGAATATCTTCGATAAGAATTGGAAGCTGAAACAATCACATGACAAATAGATTGTTATCCCTTTTGGTGAAACGTCAAACAAATTTTATCCTGTGAATACAATCACTTTTTATAACTTCCCTTCATGGCAAGCTGCTGACAGTGTTTGATAACTCCAACAGTCATGAAGCTGAATGAAAACACAACTAGGCTATGACGATATCATAAATACCATGTACACAACAGCAGGTATTAAGTGCCATGTAAGTAACTAGCTTAACAATGACTAAGCAGACCTATACTGTATTAAAAGAGCTAGTGCCATATGTCAATTGTTACAATGAAACCTGAGGTAAACTAATAATATTAGATACAGGAAAACCACAAACAGAGCCAGTTTGGTTATGATACTTTATTACATCTAAAATTAGCTTTAACGATACAAATTGAATCAGTTCACTTTTAAAATACAAAAATATGACCTTTCATGTATGTCTGTCATAGTCTTTCAAGTTGTACCTCCTTGCCCTTTCAAATGCTACTATAACAGTCAAGAATCACAAGTGAAGTTGGGTATAAATCCAGCTAAAACCTACTACTGACTATTGTTCAAACAGAGATGTATTTATAGCATTCTTACCAAGTAATAAATAAGATAAATACAATATAAGGAACAAGAACCAACACCCAACTAGAGCTTTTAGTGTCAATGACTTGACTAAAGTTATTTCATCTAATAACTGTAAAATAAGCATTAAATCTCATGTATTACAAACAAAGATGAATGAATTAACAAGTAACCCGGCCTGTTTTATAATGTTCCAGCTGTGTAGGTCACTCAGCAATGTTTGTCTACACAGTGGAGTCAACTTTAGCAAAGAATCCTTCACCTTTTTGAACAATATGTCCAGAACATCTGCACTTTTATTTATTACAAAGGATTTTGACTCTATGTAATGGCTCAAAAATCCGACCATGGGTGTGAATTAAGACTTAGAGCAAAGGAATTGCCTGTGCACTAGACAGCATTTCTGCCTCAAAGAATTTATCACTGACTTTGAGCATGAGTACTTGACTTGACTTTTTTACTCATGAAGGTACCTTGAATTTCATTCTTTTTTATCAATTTTGCTGTTCCATCTACAATTACAACTTACATCTTTGTAAGAAAACACCAAGGTTCCATTCTTGAATACAAGTGCTTGAAAGCTGAAGTTTTTAGCTGTAAAATGTAAAGAACATAAAGAAGACATAAAATGAAGAGATATAACTGTGGGAGTCACTGACTCCCAGGGGTAAACTTTGACCATTCAAAACTGAAATATAAAGGAGTCAAAATAATTGCAGTTCCATGCCACAAATTTTAATGATTTTGACTGAATTTGCTTATATAATGGTTCCAAACATAAATCGCTTCTCAGGGTCTGTTCTTTGCAAATGATACTTTCTGGAGAAGTGACAAAAGGATTAAAATTTAAGAATTCGTTCAAAGCTACCCATACCAAATACTGCTATGTAATGCCCATGCAGTTAGTTGTTGTTTTCACTCCAAAGTTGCTAGGGTAACGGAAAACCCAGATGACCAACTCCCCCTCATACATGACCCCTTCCCTACTAAACAGTACTCTCCATGGTGTACAGTTTTTAGGCCAAGAGAACAAATGTGTAATACACGCTTGATATTCAATTTCTGTCAAGATGAGTATTCTTTCAAGGAGACGGTACTAGTTACACAGAGTAGAGGTTTGATCACTGTATTACTACACCTCAGGATAGCATACATAAGTGCACTCAGAAGTAGTGGATAACACTGTTGATCCTATGAAATATTTGCACAGTGTAAGGTTATGAAAAGATTGTAGATAACTTGTTGGAAGGTCTAAGTAACATGCCAAAATAGTATTTTCAAAAATGTACACTGACTTGCTAAGTTTGAAATCTTTTATGGTCGGTCTCTTCCTCTTCACCTGGGGTAGATACTACACGCTATGGGATATTGTGTACTAGAACTAAAACACTAGCTTTGCTAGAGATTGTAGACTGGAAAATAGGAAATTAAATCTCAGGGTTATAGAAGCACATGAATTCACCAATACCACCAAAAAAGCCAGTAAATGATTTGGGGCCAGATAAATGTCACAACTGTTTGTTCTGTGTTCTTGCCCATAAAAACATCTGGTCTATGTATACTGAATCTTATTCACTGATTGTCTATGTGACCCCATTCACAACATTTCAAGCAAGCAGGACCAACCAGGACTGGGTATTTTCTTACATGTCTGGAAAGTATGAGTCGCCACCTTGTGCAGGCAAAATTCCTTTGGCACTTGCCTAGTACCATGTTCACACATAAGCTTTACACTCTAACACAACAGGTTAAAGGGCAAAGGAGGGCCAATGCCCCACAAGATGCCCTGAAGTCCAAACCCTTTTCTAACAAGAGCCCAATGGGCACTCTATTTCCTTACTGAATGCAATGAAACTCAGCCATGAGAAAACAAACAAAACATTAGCAAATGTGAAGTTTGCCTGTCACTCTGGTGACCACTAGATGACCTTCAAAGTTGATGGCAGTGAATGTTAACTACATCTACAAAGTTTCCTATAAGTCCATACTTGACCTCCCAATGACCTCTGATAACCTCCAAATAGCCTTCTTGAAGTTTTCAGTGTTTGACCCCATTGACCTCAGATGACTTTGACCTCCACCAAAAAACAACAGGATTCACCTTTTAATCATAATGAAAAGGCACATCAAGTACGAAATCTATCCATGCTTCCTACATTGAGATATTGTGTTAACAAGACTCAATTTTTCACCTCCAGTGAACCCAGATGAACTTTGACCTCCACCAAAAATGATAGATTCCTTCTCACAATAATTCATCTATATACTAGGTATGAAATCTATCCAAGCTTCCTAACTCGAGATATTGTGTTAACAGGGTTTTTAGTGTTTGATCCCGGTGACCCCAGATGATCTTTGACCACCAAAAACAATAGAGCACACCTTCTCACTATGGCAGATCTATATACCAAGTTCAAGTTTAGTCCAACCTTCCCCTGTTGAGTTACAGCATACCCAAGCAAGTGTCACATACACACACACATACACACACACATGCCCAACTGACTACATAGGTTCCTTTGCTAAAGCAAGGAACCAAAAACATCCAACCAGACCAAAACCAAGCAAGCCCAGTACAATCAGATTCTACCACAGTCATGGAAGAACTTGTCAGTGTTAACCCTAAAGCAGTGAGCTGAAGTGGAGTCAAGTACCCATTCAGGCAAACTACACCACTCATATAACTACATAAGAAAAGCTGAACTTTCTAATGTCAAGCCAAACAAAACATTTCACTAGCTTCTTACAATGGCCTCAAACCTGAGAATTACTTTGAGCCTTTAAGGTGCTACAGATAAGAAAGAATTCCTTCTAGAGAGAAATATGTAAACCTAGAGCATGTCCCCCATAATCCTTCTGAACTCCAGAGTGGTAAGTCCAAGATGTTTTTACTAAGTCTAATACCTTAAGATAGATTTCTCACCTCAGGTATAAAAAGATGAGTTTCCCTCCTCTGAACCTGATCTAAAACTTGTCCTTTTCATAGAAGGGATGCCACACCATGCAGCATAGTCAAGACTGGGTTTTACTAACTGCCTATACAAATTAAGTAATATTTTTTGCTAAAACTTTGTAAAGTGGTGTTTCACTACAGTATGAAAAGAAGGACCATGCTGTGTAAACCTTTCACAACTGAATTCCTGAAATGGCAGCACAACATGGGGGGGGGGGGGGGAGAGGATATGTCCTCTTGACTGCTTTGTTAGTTCTGAGGTTCCTTGCTGCTATTGTTCTCACAAGAATTTAGCAACATCCTCCAAGAGGAGCAAGCACAGTTATTCATCACTGAGACTGCCTCACATGCATGAATGATTTTAAACAATGGTCTGAGGATAATAAAGATGCAGCACACTCATGCAAGTACTACTTGCTAGAGTGTGCATTGGGCTGGCAGAGCTGAAATTTACTACTTTGTGCACACTTAGTGCTACATTACCTAGAGTATATGACAAGGAGAGAATAAAACAGTGCAATAAAGTTACCACTGAACATGAAATGCTCAACTGTTGCTTACCACTTGGATCTCCCTGTAGCCGTAAATTTTTCCATTCAGCCACAAAAAATGATTCTAAGGACAAAATCAAGATATATCGATGGTGTATATGGAAGGTACTTGGATGCATATTTAACACATTAAAAGACAAAATGGACAAGGTGAGTACAAAAGTACTACATATTATGTGAAAAAGAAAAAAGGTTCTGCAAAAGGCACACAATGAAAGTTCTTTGTGATATTTTTCAATGAAATCAAGAACAGGAAAGGTCATGCTCCCCCTCTCATTAATCAATAACTTTCATTAAGTAACAGGATTCTCAAAGGTTTCCTGTTCAGTTCCTCATGATCTCATCTCATATCTGGATGGTCATCATTACAAAAAACTGCACAAGTTCTGTACCAGATAAGATAAGACCAACTTTATTAGACCTCACAATGGGTAACTGAACAAACAGAACAAACAACTATAAACACTACAAAATAACAAAATATGTACACACAAACAACACTTAAAGATATGTAGGAGAACAAAGAGGCAGTAAAAGTGTAAAACAATAGGAACCAACCAGGCAAGTTTTAGCATTTGACAGTAAGATTATGGAATTTAATACATTGTGGTATAAAGGAGGAGGGGTGACGATTGGTACTTGAGTAGGGTAATCTCATTCTGCCACTTCTAGGGATTACCGCATTGTGCAAATCACACTAAATGGATGCCCATCATCTTGCATAATCTTTGTTAGTTTCATCCCTAATCAACACTGATAGAATGTGGCCATTGATGGCTGAACTTCCCCTATTATACGACATGTCCAATATCGTCTCAGCCATAATGTTCAACAGAAATACTGTCACAGCAAATCTTACAAAATGCACAGTAATTTCCCTTAGACGACTTTTTCATACATAGCCACTCTACAGTGTAGGCCTCTTTGTACTTTTCAGACCATTTTATAACCGATTCCCTTACTGCTTTTTCCTTTCTTGCTGCCATGTTTGTTCCTCTTTTGTACTTTCACACCCGCCAAGTTCACACCAAAAGACATGCATATATGTACATGATGCATTGAAACTTTCAGCATAAGCACATAACATAACTCGCTTGTCAGTAAACAACTATGACTTGATTACCAAGATTTATGCACAGCCTAGCATACATACTCCATACTGCTGTGCAAATGCTTTGATAACACTAGGCTCTCACCAATAACTGACAATAATATATGCATAATACCCTAGACATGACCTGGGCACTGACTTGAAGCCGTGCTAGACCTAAGTTTAGCCTATTTTGTGATAATGGAATGCTCCATAGGCTAATTGAATTACTCAAAAAGGTAGGGACCTTGTGCAAAAACCAGGATGAAACCAGCATACAATCTAGGGAAACTTAGCAAAATTTTACATACGTTGAACAGTACAGGCTACTACACGTTGCTGAATGCTTTTTACAGTACTTGTTGCAACTGTTTTTGCAGAATTTCTTTGCCGTACTGTATTTCAAGTGTCATGTCGGCTGTTATGTAGGCAAGCCCAGTGCCTAAGCATATTGCCCTTTTCAAGCTGTGACGTAAGTGTCTAGCATCTTTGTATCACAGGGCCCACATGGCAAGTTGGACCAAAATTTCTAGTAAACTATGCCCAGACCACTTACCAAGCATCATAGTAACAGGTTGTCAACTGTGTTAAACATTAACTAGAGGAGGGCTTAGCCATTTTGCAATATTTCACAAAATGAACCCTAAGGCACATCTTGGGCCTTGGACCCAAAATTTCTGTACATCTTGAAGGTACCACTACCCAAATAATGACAAACATCAACATTGTATAAGAGAATTTGTAGGAGTAAAAGGGTTGAAGATTTTCATAAAATGAGCCATAGGGCCCACATGGGACCTTGGACCAAAACTTCCAGAATACCTCAAAGAGACCACTCACCAAGCATCACTAAGACAGGCCGTATACTCTGTTAAACATTATATGGAGGGGGTTAACCATTTTGTAATATTTCACAAAACTGACTTTACGGCCCATCTCGGGCCTTGGACGCCAAATTCCTGAACACCCTGAAGGTACCACTACTAGAGTATCATTATGACAAACCATCAACACTGTACAAGAGAGTCAGTTGGAGGAGGAGCATTTTGCAGAATTTCATAAAATGGGCCATAGGGCCCACATGGGACCTTGAACCAAAAATTCCTGTACACCCCAAATGGCCCAACACGAAAGGAACATTGTGTCCAAGTTTCAAACAAGTCCATGAAAGCATGTGGGAGAAGGAGCACTGTGAACATTGTGGACAGATAGTGTGGCTAAGATAAGGAAAGGTATGCCCAGGCCCTGGCATCAGCAGAGCTGGCCTAGGGTTGATAGTGTCACCCTCTTCAGATTTTAATGTTTTGAGGGGGAAAAGCCCTTCCTCTGTCAGATTCATCTTTTTCTGGGGTAATCATCTTGAAAATAAGTGCTGCACTTGTCTAGTTACGATCCTGAAGCCAGCAAATACTTGTTTCGCACAAGCAACTTAGTCTAACACACTATAGCATAGGCAAAGTGGAGCCCACGCCGGCAAAATTTTGCCAATTTTCGTTTAGTTCCTAATCGTTTTATGATTGTAACTTCAAAGGATTTTGATGGTTTTAAAGTGAATTAACTACCATTTTGGATGGTGAGATGTCTGTGCTTGTGCTTGTTAAATACAGGCATTCATTTGACATGTTTTTGTAAAATTCAAGCACTTTTCAAGGACTATGATGCAAAAGAGCAAAATTTGAGCACTTTCAAGGCCTTGAAAATGAATGATTTAAATTCAAGGACTTGCAAGGTTTTTAAGGCCCAGTACGAACCCCGACTACTGTACAGACATGTGAAATAGTCTATTACCAGCCGTTTGATATGTTGGCTAAAGAATAAATTTTGTGAAAAGACCTCTTTATTAGTCATTCAAAATTCAGATTTTCATGGAAAAATCCGTATTCTCGTATTTACGATGATTTTCCGTACCAAAATATGGAAAATCCGTACTGGATGGCAGCTCTGCTTAAGACATCCACATACCAATGATGGAATCTATCCAAGCTTCCTAACTTAAGATACCACATGCACAAGGTTTCAGAGTTTGACCCCAGTGACCTCAAATGACCTTTGACCTCCACCAAAAATAATAGTGTTCTTCCTTTAATAGGGTACCTATGCACCAAGTTTGAGCTTCATAGAAGTTTCCCTTCTTGAGATATCACATGCACAAGGTTTTCAGAGTTTTACCCTCAGTGACCCCCACCAAAAGCAATGGGGTTTTTCTTCTCTATATGGGGTACTTTCACACTAAGTTTGAGCTGCATAGAAGTTTCCCTTCCTGAGATACTGCGTGCACAAGGTTTTAAGAGTTTGACTGCCGGTGAACTCAAATGACCTTTGACCTCCACAAAAAACAAAAGGCTTCTTCCTTATATGGGTTACCTACACACCAAGTTTGAGCTTTGTAGAAGTTTCTCTTCTTGAAATATCTTGTGCACAAGGTTTTCAGAGTTTGACCCCTGGTGACCTCAAATGGCCTTTGACCTCCACAAAAAACAATAGGGTTCTTCTTCTCTAAATGCGATACCTACAAACCAAGTTTCAGCTTCATAGAAGTTTCCCTCCTTGATATATTGCGTGCACAAGGTTTTCAGAGTTTGACCCCGGGACACCTCAAATGACCTTTGACCTCCAATTTGGCACAAACACAATCCATTCAGGTCACCCAGCAAGCAGTATTTTCAAGCTTGGACCTCTAGTGACCACATCCCTCATCCCCACCAAACAATAGGCTACAGTGCACTACTTTTTATCATACACAGGCTTAACATGAACCCTCCATATCACCTTTCTTTAGATGCCATCGTCACACAAGCAGTATCTTCTTTTTTCACACCTTTTTCCTGCTCACCTCACACGACCTTTTTCCTGCTCACCTCACACGACCTTTTTCCTGCTCACCTCACACGACCTTTTTCCTTCACCAAACCTATGTCACCTTCTCCCAATCAGTAAACAACCACCACAAGTATAACAGCCATTATCCTTTTTGAAACATCCCTGTTTTAAGTATCCAAAAGTTGGCCTGTGATGACCCTAGGCAAGGTTTGACAAACAACAAAATTGATATGCTTCCAATCCTTAAACTAGGGCATCCATCCACATGCTATACAGAAGACCCTAAAGATTACCCTTTTTGATATGCCTTGTTTACAAGTAAGAAGTGACACAAACACACACAAATATATCAAGCATCAGTCAAGCATTTGTGACTATGGGTGGTTCATTTCCAAAAGCATTAAATAACTGAACTAGAGTCCAATGGGCACTATGATTCCTTGCTAAATGTAAGGAAACTGAGCCATGAGCACAGCATAACAAAAATTTTTAGCTAATGTGAAGTTTGCCTGTAACTCTGGTGACTGCTACATGGTCTTCAAAGTTGTTGGCAGTGAATGT
>WURT03149403.1:0-11014 GCA_009936505.3 Holothuria glaberrima
TCAAATCAGGGGTAACGGAGGTGTGGTTTTGCATGCATAATTGTTTGGGTGAACAAATTTGTCAGTTGTCACAGAAAAGTCAATTGCTTGTTAATTAGTGCTCACTGGGTAGAATTTTTCCCAGTTACCTCTCTTTCATCGAACGGGATCGGATCGTATGTAAAGGAGGACACGTTACATAAAAAGCCTCACAAACGCAATATTTCCCTTTAAATCTGTGATAAAGACTATAAAAACTCTGAAATTAAACACCCGATGCAAATTTAAACTATACTTGGTCGATCGGAAATCGCTCCAGAATCTTATGTCATGTATTTCTCAGGATTGGGTTACTTTCCCCTTAGAACTGGTTCACTTTGGAACCAAATTCGGTCAAACAAGTGACCACTTTCCAGTTTCAAACTAGCAGTATCATCACCAATTTTATGTGTCAAAATTTGTCATGTATTAGGTGCTGGAGCTGTTAACTTCCTTCGACATGGATTGAAACACTTGTGAAGGCCTTTACTATAAAAGTTTTCTAGGTTTCATTTTTGAGATATCGTTTAAACAAATTGGCATTAGGTGATCTTTAATGACAATGACATTTGATGTCCATTAATACAATCAGGTTCTTTAAAAAATACTTTTGACCGGGCACCTACGTTCCAAGTGTGAGATTCATAATTTGCATCCCTAATTGAGACTTCTCTTACAGATTGTCAAAACCTGATCTAAAACAATTAGGTTGTTTTCACCAATATTGGACATGGTCCGCAATTTGAGTATTTATCCACGGTTTCCTTCTTGAGATACCGATTTCACAAGATTTCATATTTTTCAAGTGGCGATCTGAACTTGGACCTCTGCCACAAATAATATGGGTCTTCCAGCCACTGCATGGTCAAGTGGTTAGAGCATCCGACTTGCAGCCGGAAGGTCGAGGGTTCGAATCCTGGCCGGGTCATACCAATGACTTTAAAAATGGAACCCACTGCCATTGTGCTTGGTGCTCAGCATTAGCAAAGGAGTAAGGAAAACAAGCCAGTGAGCCACAACTAGTAAAAAGCCGTTGCCGGCCAGACTTAAACCATTTGGTTAGAAACTGAGCTGTAAAACATCATCTAACTGACTAACTAACCCAACATGGGGCTTCCGTTTGCTGGACCATCGATAACGTTATCAACGATGGCGTTTACCATCTAAAGCAAGCAGACTTACGTTTCACACTTCAATATAACATGGCTTGTAACAGGGCTCGTTCTCAATTTAATTGAACTGTTGGAAAGGGCTCGTACAGCACGTACTGCAAGGTGGGTTTTTATTGTCAAATGGAGCATTAAGCATGATTAAGGTTTCAAAGATGAAGGACATTTTTTCCACTGTCACATGCCACAATGCCTCAATTGTTGAGCTCATGTGCGCCCACGGGCTAACTTGGCTGGATCGAGTTTGGGCCCTTGGCGGGGTCTAGAGGCGGAGCTCTGGTGGAGTTCAGAGGGAATCTGTACTTCCAAGGAGTGTTTAGACAAGTTTTTGTCTTAAAAAAAATGTTGCCCAATATATTTTTACCCAATATATTTTTACCTTCGCTTTTCATTTGGGGGGCAAGAGGGGGCAAGGTAATTGACAGGGGCGAGCCCCCTGCTCCCCGCTGGTTACGCCACTGCCCCAGAAGATCCTGCAATATAAGATTACAAAAGTGTAGGCTAAGATAAGATAATGAAATTGGTACCAAAGACTTTATAGTTCATGTTTTATTTTGTGTCAAATTTTGTAAAATCGGATGTTAGCAACTCAGAGTAAAGATTAGTAAGAAACCAGGAAATGAACTTTGACAACATGTCCATGAAATGAAATTTTTTCTGGATTTATTTTAGCTGATTAAAGAGATTCTTTTGTCGTTGCAGGTGAACATAATTGGTACGGCCATTACGAACATATATTACTTTCAACACAATGCAATCCCTAGCAGAAGGACTATTTTGGCCTTTCGGGTAAATTTCTTTAATAAATTGTGCAAGGAAAACCATATAGTGATGGAGAAAGTGCTTTCAAATTTCCAAAATAAATTTATGAATAACGGGCCAATGTAAAGTATAACAAGATACATTAACTGAAAGAATGTTAAATATTTGTTTATAAATATTTGATGCAATATAAGATTATAAAAGTGTAGGCTAAGATAAGATAATGAAATTGGTACCAAAGACTTTATAGTGCATGTTTTATTTTGTGTCAAATTTTGTAAAATCGGATGTTAGCAACTCAGAGTAAAGATTAGTAAGAAACCAAAAAATTCAAAAATTTCAAAAAATTTCAAAAAATTTGAAAGCACTTTCTCCATCACTATATGGTTCTCCATATATTTAATCTGAAATTGAACAACACTCCATATTTTCCCCTGAAGCTTCCGTTTTTGTGATTGAAACATAGGCGTACGAGGCGGGGGGGGCAGGGGGACAGACTGCCCCCCAAAAAATTTTCTGAGGTCGAGAATTCGGGCAAAAAAATGAACACAATTCGGGCACAGAATGGGTGAAATTTCGGCAGAGATGAAGAAAAAGTGAAAAGATTGCCTAAATTTCTTCTGAGTTCCCGAATTTTTGATCGAATTTCCGAAAAAAGTGCAAAAAAATTTTCGCGCTCCTCGCGCGCGTGTAGTTATTTGCCAGTATCACCTCTATTAGACTTTCGAAAAGGCTCTGACATGCACAGTCCTAATCACTTCCATATCAAAATTTCATAAGATATGAGTAAACTTGCTAATGGTATATGTAGTCTAACAATTTACTGTTCATTAACTTCGAGCAGTGTGGTTCTGATTTACCCCAAGAACTGAGTAAAAAATCACTTAAACAAGACAGATGAAAAGATTTCCTCAAAAAAGTGGAAATTCTTGGAAATATATCCAACTCAAATTTAGCAATAAATGTAGTACCATTTTGCATGAATCCCACCTGACGTGAGCAAAACTTTTCCACAGGGGAAGGGGGCACCCCTTAGACCCCTCCTCAGGACGGCGATTCGCAAATGGTGAAATCCCCCCCCCCCGTCTTTGGAGATGGATCCACGTCCTTGATTTTTGCCAACTTTTTTTGAGATTCGGGCAAAAATTTTCTGCCCCCCCTCCAAATTGGAAGAGTCTCGCACGCCTGTGGATTGAAACTTAGTTAAGAATCCTCTTATTTATGGGGCGTATAGGTGAGCAGTTCTGATGATGAACCTGGACAATAACATTGCATAATTTAGTGTACACCAAGTAGTTTTCGCCCATAAATTGAAACAGTTCAATAGACCTCATGTACATGACGTCGGATATGGTCATAAAAGGCCAAGTATGCATACTCACAGAACACATATGGACCTTATGCATTGGCGTTATGCGACGTCATCATTTTAGAGGAAAACAATGAAGCACGCAGTAGACTTTGACATGAGCATGAAGTAGACTTACGCGCGTATCCGATTGATTGACAAATCAACTGTCTGCATTTGTTGGTGTAACTTGAAATGCCTTTCCTCCAAACAAGGGGGCACTTTTTGCTCTGTGACATTATAGGCCTATGCACAAGGTCTATCTACATAAGTTAGTAGGGGCCTACATTCTCTAGTCCAGCATGTCCTCTAAGATGGCCGTCATCAAGTAGGTGATGGCGCCAATGCATGAATCTATAACAAAAAATAACAAATCGCATGTTTAACAAAGAACATACATGAATCGGCATCGAAGTTTTGTTAATTTTAACTGGGTCGGATGCATTTACCTCTTCAAGTCATAAGTGACTTAGCGTCCGTAGAAGTCGTAAGTAATGGAATCTTCCGAGTTGTAGATTGCTTGAATCAGGAAGGAGTACCTACTTGAATCATCGACAGCGTCACCACTAGCTGCAATTGCTCAGCTAAGTCAAATTGCCCCTACTACAAAAAGATGATACCAATGATACTTTCAATAGCTGCCAAAATCTAGAAGAAACCCGTTGAAATATAAGACGCCTTAACCAGACCACTCTGGTTTTCGTTGTCTTGAAAAAAGATAAAGGACTCATCCACGGAACACGACTACAAGTTAAGAAATCCCATTTATAAGCAAATATGACCGTATTTGAAGGGAATAAACTGGAATTTATTTGTCGTCTCTGTGTAACAAGTGTCATAAAGACAGTGCAAAACACTTTAACGAAAAACAACCTAACTTACCCTTGATTTAAAGAAGCATATGATATAAAGCTCTACAAACGAGCTGTTCACTTGAGGTCATACCAGTCCTATATGAACCATCTAGTGCTCCCCAAAACCCGATTTGCCAAATTTTCATATATTTCTAAACTAAGGACGTACCCATAGAGAGGGGGTGGTGGAAGCTAACCTCCCTTATTCATGAGTAAAATTCAAAATCTCTTTTTCTAAAAAAGTGAGTGATTTGAAACAAAGGACACATGGAAGTTCTACTGAGAAACCAGCACATAGCCAAGGAGGCGCAGCCGGGGAGGGGGACGGGCATGGCAGCTCCCTCTAAGAAACGTTTCTCTGCCTTCCTACAAGGTAAAAAATTCCACTGCCTTAATGTATTTTCGAAGTCTTCATCGCCCTCTAATGCCAATTAATTACATTAACGTAATTTAAATAAACCAGAAAGCCCAAAGGCTCAGTGATTCTTTGCCACAGAAAGTGTTGAGATTTTCTTGGGAATTCTAAGGAACATTACCTTTTTGACCTCTGCTGACCCCAGATGACTTTTAAACTCCTCAAAACGAAACGGTTCTTCCTCCAACCATGAAGCATCCATGTACCAAGTATGAAATCTATCCAAGCTTCCAACATTGAGAAATCGTGTTAAGAGGGTTCTCAGACTTTGACCCCTGGTGACCCCAGATGCCCTTTGATCTCCACCAAAGACGACATGGTTCTTTTTCTCATCATAAGGCGTGAACATAGCAAGTGTGGAATCTATCCAAGCTTCTTACCTTGAGATATCTTGTTTACAAGGTTTTCAGTGTTTGACTCCCCATGACCCCAGATGACTTTTGACCTCCACCAGAACAATAGGGTTCTTCCTCTCTATATTATAAATCTATATACCAAATATAAAAAGTGGTGGTCATCCCTATCTCGAGATATCGTGTTTAAAAGCCATTTACAAGGTTTTTGCAGTTTTTAACCTCAAATAACGTTTGACCTACACCAAAGACAATATCGTTCTACCTTTTATCATGACAGATCTATATACCAAATTTGAAAAGTGTCGGTCATTGCTATCTTGAGATGCCTTGTTTACAAGGTTTTGGACTATTGACCTCTGGTGACCTAAAATGACTTTTGACCTCCACCAAAAATAATAGGGTTCGTTCTCTCAACGTGACAAATCTATATACCAAATATGAAAAATGTCGGTCATTCTTATCTTGAGATATCGTGCTTACAAGCCATTTACAATGTTTTTGCAGTTTAACCTCCGGTGACCTCAAATGACCTTAGACCTCCACTAAAACGATAGGGTTTTTCTTCTCAACATGACAAATCTATAAAACCAAATATGAAAAGTGTCGGTCATTCTTGTCTTGAGATATCGTGTGTGCAAAGTTTTTAGCTTTTGACCTCTGGTTACCTAAAATGACCTTTAACCTCCACCAAAACAATAGGGTCCTTTCTCTTAACATGAAAAATCTATATACCAAATATGAAAAGTATTAGTCATTGCTATCTTGAGATATCGTATTTACAAGCTACAATCATCGACAAAAATGATGGGATAAAACAAGCAAAACAAGCAAGAGTGAGATCACCATCCCCCTATCTGCATCCCCATTCCCCTGTTCAATGTTGCGGCATCCCAACGTGTTCTGGAGACTTCAACATTGATACGGGGAGCGGGGTCTGTCCCATATACTTTTGTCGAGGATTGTAGGTGTCACATACACACGACATCACCATCGCATAGATTGCTTGCCTGCCTTCGGCCAGGAATAAAAAAAAAAAGGAGATAGACGATATAAGGCAAACAAACAACTAAAAAATCACCATAGTTGAACATATATGCATGCTGACAAATATACAGTGGAATGATCCAGGTCACAAAAAGATTGTAACAAGTTAAAATACCAATGAAGGTCCCTCACCACCTGGCTTATTAAAGATTCTCCGACATAGCTTGGGCCGGGTTTACACTGACAAGCTGCGTAAGAAGTAAAATTATGTAATTAATGCATAAAACTCAAGATAACCAGTCTTCCAATCGGCAAAATAAAAAGTGTTTTGAAGAGTTGTTCGACAAATAACACCCTGAATACAGAATCACATCACTATTCCAAATACATGGCATGGAGGAAAAGAAATATCAATAAAACGTAAATTCTACACCTCTCACTCAATTTCATTTTCACGAATAGTGACCCCAAAACATGTCGTAGGGGAAAACTTTATAAAGTCTGGTTTAACTCGCTGCCACTGTTACTGGTTGCTGGGTCAAATCCAAAAGCCCTGTGTATGTGATGGGACGGAAAGTGATGTGCTTTCTATCATGAAATATCTTATTGATGGAAGTAATGGCTGCTATTGTTTCATAACATGAACCAATGACAAATGAACTTTCATGAAATGGGAAAAAAATTTATCCTCTCCTCCCACCTTTGGTAACCACAAATTCACCTGTGACTGGAGTGAAGTGAAGGAAACAACACTTTTGTAGGTTCTGCACATTTTATTCAATTCCTTCAGTTTTACCAGGAGAAAAATGAAATTCTCAATAACATTAATGAGCATAACAGCTCTTCTCACAAATGTTATTATAACATTTAAAAATTGACCATGTCCTCATGGATTAAATTTGAATGAAAAAATAATCAACTGCGACGGGACGGAATTGCGACGGGACGGAATTTTGTCCACAGTTGCTGGACTGATTGGAAAATTTGATTTTGAACACGAATGATGTGGTTCCTTAGCAAATCGATCAACTAATTCCAAGTTTCAGTATGAGTTGAAGCTTACTGGTTAAATCTATAATTATGAGGTCAGAATCAAATGAAATATAAACTGCATGGACCTATGAAAACTATGAACATTATGCGACTATGCCATTTCAATGGACAACAGTTAATATTCATCAATTAATTGGTTTGTAGGCTATCAGCGACAGGAAGATCAACTTAAGGAATGAGTCTGAAATATTGTGGAACATGGAAGGTAAGAATAGGCTACAGTATGTGGTGGCCATCTGGATGGGGGCTAGGGAGGGGAGCTCTGGGGCCACCAGAAATTTTCAGGGGGCAGAATAGCCTCTGGACTACCAAAATGTGGCCACACATAGAGGAGTGGTATCTGAAGTGGTTCTTGCCTTGTATTTGGGAATTTGTCCAAGAATTAGGCTTATATATATCATGTAAGCCCTGAATAGAGCGAAAAGCTTCAATTTTCACATGTTGCCTCAGGTTGGCAAGAGGAAATTTAAGGGAAATTGTTCAACATGCCATCCATAGTGCCATCACTGTTGATTGAGAGCAAACATAATTGGCATGTTGGAATAAAACGACTGTGTAAAATGATACATCCTCCCACTTCACTTTCTGTCCCATCACACAAAGATTTCCGTCCTGTCGTGGGAAGAATTCTGTCCCGTCGCATACAGAATTCTATTCCGTCGCAGGAATTCTTATTGAAGTTAAATAAACTGAGCTAAACAGAGGCAGATGACTTTAAGTGGTTCAACTCATTTCATATTGATAGTCAATAACAATTGTTTCTCATCCTGCCACCATTTTGTAGATAAATGGAAAAAACAATGCCCCAAAATGTGATGGGACGGAATTCTGTACCACAAACGTCGCCATTGATCGTAAATACCTTGGATAGAGAAAATTATTTCATGCAATTTCATTAACTTCCTAACATTCAAAATTACCTGGTGAGAAGAAACTTTGTGACCTAAATACCATTCAGTAATGCTATTGAATGAAGATATTTCCGTCCCGTCGCACCGAAACAACAATTTCCTCACTTCCACCCCAAATTTCACATGAAATACAGAAAGGGCAAAACCCCTTAATTGTTCTCTCTGTAAAACTGTCAAAAGGTAGTTAGAAACGTTCGTTAGAGATTGCACAATATATCTTACTAAATTGCAGCTAAGGACCCTTTAATGTTTGAAACTTTTCCAAAGGGGAGGGGAACTGCCTTAGACCCACCCACGGTGGTCACAAACAACGTTCAACCCCCTCCATCTCCCCTGAGACAGTCTCATACGACCTATGCCTGAAAAGGTTAATACATGACTATGTCGATTTTCAAAATACCACCTCCTAAATTATGAGGAGTTTTTTCGTTGGACTGCATTTTGCAAACTTGATCACTATTCGCTTACCAAATTCTTCACCGGAAATAGTAAGAAATAAGTTGAAAATTCAAGTATATCAGCGGTTAGCCAGGACTGTGTCATGGGAGGGGTTTTTTGGAGTGCGACATAGAAAAGGGGTCTAAGGGGAAGGGGTGCCCCTCCTCTTTGGAGAAAAACGAGTTTTAGTTCTCCAGATGCAAAATGGTGCAATGTTTGAGCCTCAAAAGTAATGTAGTTTATAGTGATTATGTGTTTCTTGCCATTATTTTTTCAAGCTTGGGCCATGGGCGATTTATCCCCACCCCCCCCCCCGTGGCATCGCGCCTATCAGAAAGTCTGAAATAGTTTGATGCATAAATCAATGTATAACCTGCTGCTTCCTTCAAATGTAAAATACCGAAGGCTGGCCGTCTTCTATAGAATGAAGAGAAAACTGC
Source organism: Holothuria glaberrima (assembly GCA_009936505.3). Taxonomy (NCBI): domain Eukaryota; kingdom Metazoa; phylum Echinodermata; class Holothuroidea; order Aspidochirotida; family Holothuriidae; genus Holothuria; species Holothuria glaberrima. The sequence goes on from WURT03149403.1 coordinate 8,749, forward strand.
ATTGGGCTAAGCTTTATACATGTGAAACACAACAGAGAGAATGAGTACCCATCAATGCATGTCTGAGGATTTATAAAATTCTTTAGAGGGGCAATATTTTGGTTTTAGTATTTCAACTGCTCCCCTCAAAATTTACTAGGCCTTAGAGTCCCGCCTCATATCATAGTGATTGTTTTTCACACTTTCTTACCCTCCATGAACCATTTTACTTGGTCTTTTCCAATTTTACCCTGCATCACAATGGTTTACCACTCCTTTTTAAATAATATATGCACTCTAAAATTGAAAGATAGTTATGAACATAATCCTTGTAACCATCTCTCAGTTTTAGAGCCTGACTGTGGTTCCCCACTGCATAGCCAGTCGGCTGTGCGATCTACACCTTCGGCATGCACATGTAACTAAGGAATCAGAGCGGATCATGAACGACCCTTTTTTCAACCATTTCTTTTGACAGACAGATTTTTGTGAAAACTATATAAAACTGTTCACCGCGTGGATTTTTTACTTCTAAGCCACATTTTTTGGAATGCAGTGGGCAATTTTTTCTGGATCACAGTCAGACTTGTCTGGGGCAAGATCTCGACCTTCTAGACCGAAATATGTACCCATAATGCAAATCGTAATAAAATGTGAAGTTGAATGATGAGAACGCTTCTAAATCACCCCATCGTTTTTTCAGCCGACGAATGCGTGAGGTCATGTTCAAGGGTGTCGCTGGAGGAGGATGTGGGGGTGTGACATCCCCATTCACCCACGCAGTCGGCAAAATCCTGGAGTAGTTGGCAAAATGAAGGAAAGAAGGAACTGCAAACGAAGGAAAGTTAGAGGGAAGAAGAAAAAGAAAAAAAAGAAAAGGAACAGAAAGTGAACAGAGAATACAATGGGGGGGAAGGGCAAAGAAAGGCAAGAGAAATGTGCAGACGGAAGACAGGAGATAGGAATGCATTTGTAGATCACAACATTTTTAAAGCCCGTTAGCAACACTTTTTAAAAATTTAAACATTTTCTGTCACAAAAAAAAACTACATAGGGCTTCTTAGTATCATTGTTTACTAAAGGAGTTCATCGTTCATCGTAATGTAATATTCTGGCATTGAATGGGTACATTCTGCACCAGTCGGCAAAATGAAGGAAACATGAGGAAAAGAAAGAGGAAAAGAAGTGAAAGAAAGAGGACAATTTCTCTAATTTGTGATTTCTCTCATAGGGCTTTTCAGTATCATTGTTTACTTAAGGAGTTTATCGTTCATGATAATGTGGTATTCTAGCAATGAGTGTGCGAATTCTGCACCAGTCTGCAAAATGTTGAAGAAAACATGAGAAAAAGAAGGAGGAAAAGAAGTGAAAGAAAGAGGACAATTTCTCTAATAAGAACCCGAAATTTTCGGCACCCTACCGACGCTTTAGAGTCACTCCAGTTTCTTCAATAGTTCAATTCCACAAAGCTACATAGCATAAGTCCTGTCAACCTTACCAAGCAACATGTAGGCAGGTACACAGGTTATGCAGATGTCGAAAATTTCATGCTATATGGCAAAGCCTAGTTGCTGATCTCTAGTGGATGTCATGCGGTACGGTTAGTTGGTGAGCGACTCACGGGGCAAAGTTTGGCTATTTCATTGGGTAGTCAAGGTGGTTTCGATACAATGTATGTTGTCCCCGATGCGGTCTACAACCTCTTCAGTTTTTATTTTTGTTCTTAATGATTACATTGCTTTTATTGTAAGCCTACCAAGTATTTTCGCCCGCTTCGCGCGCTTCGCAAGTTCACGACTCAGGCTCAAACGAACATTAGGGCGCAACTCGACTCTTGAAGTATTAAGTGATATTATGCAAAATTCACCCTAAAAGGGATTAATTTAGTTTTTCAGAATGTTAACATGTGTCTTGTACTCATGTATGTGTGAGTAAAGGTTTGTCTGTCCACCCGTTCGTCCGTCCACTTGTTTTGTCTGTCTGTCTATCTGTATGTCTATAGGTTTGAATTTCCTTTAGTGGGGAACAAGAATCAAATTGTAATTTGTCCTAAAATGTCTTCCATGACTACTTTACAGACGTTGCTCATTGGGGATAAAACAATGTAACTTGTCCAAATGGTCTGACGATCATTTTAGTTGTCAGTCCATCTGGAGATGGGTGGAGCATGGGAAAATAAACAAGTCAGAGGAAGCATGAGCAACTACCTTTTACCTTGACTAATAACCTTAAGCTGTAGATTTCGCTGACGGAAGTAATAACCATTCCGACTCTATTAATGAAAAGA
>WURT03149436.1:0-11014 GCA_009936505.3 Holothuria glaberrima
TGGGGTTGAGGTGAGGAAATTTTTGAATTTGTTCCTGCTCAAATAACAGGAAATGGTCTCTTAATACCAAATTTTGCTGTAAACTATACACTGTATTGCTAGTCGATCTTGATAAGTGTGACATATGAGTGATGACAGTAAGATCATAGGCCTATACAACTGTATGGTTGCTATGAATGCCTTCCAACTCACTTTTCAGTGGCATAGCCAAAACTGTCTCATGAGGGGCCATGTAGTTAATTCTGTGATTGTCAGCATGGGGGGAGGGGTCTAAGGGGAGGGTTCCCCTCCCCTTTGAAAATTTTTTGAATGATTGGGTGTCCTTACACGCAATCTGGTGCTACATATGTTATCTTTTTGAAGTAAAATTTACGTATTTTAGGTTACTAAATTAAAAAAAAATCAGCAAAGGAGAGGGCATTGCTCAATGGTCCCTCCCCTTAAAAATGCCACTGCTCACTTTGAACCTGTACAACTTGGCAAAACAGTGTAGTCCACATATGCCAAGATGCCTACAGTCTAAAATCTCACTTGAGGAAATTACATGACAAAATGAGGGAAAGGGCAACTTGACAAGTGTCCCCACTTGCCACCAATGATCGGCACTGCAGCACCAGACCCATGCATACATGGATTGGATTTTCCACTTTGGTATGTTGGATAAATTGATGTGGCATCCAGAAATCTGCCAAACAGCTTCTACTGGAGTTAAGGGAAAACCTCCTTAGAGATCTGCACATTGTATTAAAATTTGTAAATATGAGTGACTCTTAATTTTCTCAAAGCACTACTGTAAGTTCTAAAGTGTAATTGTACAACACTTTAAACAATCAAATGATCTAATGGCTTACTCAGTTTGAGGAAAGATGGTAGTTGACAGGGAAAATATTGGAATTTGAAACCATTGTACTACAATAATTTAACTTAAAGAATTTGTTATATCACAGACCAGCAGTCTGCACATGTAAAGTATAAGTAAGGGTTTTAAAATTTGGAGGATTGCATTACTACAGGGAATGCCAGGCAAAGGGCTCTTATCCACCCCCTTGACAATGTACCACTACAATTCCCTCAAAGAGATGAAATCATAGTATACTTAAAATCACAGGTGTGAGGATGGAACATTTATGGGTGATGACATAAGTGTTTATTAGAGCACTATGCAGTTTCAAATGAGACTATTTCTGAATCTGATAATTGGTCATTGTGTACTTGCATCTTATTAAGCTACTTGTTGTGCTGTTACTTATCTGACTAAGCCTATCTGAGTCTAAGACACTATCTATAAGAATCCATCTGAAAATTTCACTCCAGAACACCATATAAGAAAAAGTTTTTTGGCTAGATCAGAAAAATATAGGAGAATATAGGAAAACGAGCCCAAAATCAAGCAATATAGGATTTTTTGAAATTTATAGGAAATATAGGATCACTTTGATGCCTGCAATTTGTAGGCAATAGAACATTCATCCTCTGCCTTTAAATGACATTGAATCTGAAAAGCTACACAGACCAGAAATATTACAATGTGACCATTTGACTTTTTATTTATGTATGAATAACCAATAGGAACATACGAAAAGTGTGTTGAAGAAATGCATATTTTGAAACAAAGTTTATTCCACTTTTTAACATTTAATACACCCTTAAGAAGGATAGTTCTAACCTCCCTCCCCTCCCCCCGAATCTACCAGAATAAATAGAATGCCCATCAAGTTTCTTACTCAGTGTAGTAGATATAGGCCTATTTATCTGGTAGTGTACTTTTGTCCATTGCTATGCAGCTTTCCACACAAAACTTGCGATACCACCAAATGTACAAGGATTCTGCACCTGGTTTGTGTCTAACGAAACAGTCGGATATTATATTGTGCATAATGGGTTTTAGTTATATACTGGAAGTATTTTGCAGCAGTTTTATGTGAAGTCCACGGAAAGTGGTAGGCTATAAGCAGGATAAATGATGGGCACCATAGGCAAACAGATTATTATCAATTACCTTTCAAGTAATTCTGAATTTACATTTATGAACTACCTCAAGGGCTGAATAAAATGGTCTCGACTGGCCACATATGGCCCGTGGGCTAGAGGTTCTCTACCCCTGTGTTAGACCAACCAATGTAATGAATGATAACACTCAAAATATTGACAAAAAAGGTTTCTTTTTATAATACCACACCACTGCCACTTCCTTGAAACTTCTTTCATGGCAGTACAGAGTGCTAATACACCAGGCCACCAAAAGATATACACGCACAAAAATTAAAAAAAAAAATTAGAAAATAATAAAAAAAAATAACTAAAATAAGGCAGGATTTTGAATATCACACAACATATTTCATTAGTGTCACATGAATCACATGTTGATGACAACTGACCCATAAAATGATAACATTTCATTTACAACTATTGCATATTTATGAGCTGTAGAAAATAAGGAGCAAAGTTAGCCATTGAAGCTAGGCCAAATTAGACCACACCCATTCCAGAGTCTGACTCTCATAATTTATGAAGCAGATTTCTTTCTCACTGATCACAGATTGACTCTTCAGCTGGATCTGTTTAGCATTGTGTGGAATCAATGAAGTGTATTTTGTAATGTTTGTGGTACAATCTGGTCTCTATAAAGCAGGCTCTTGTACTGGAATTATGCAGAGTCAGTATAGGTGTGATACAGACTCACTGCAGCCCAACAATTAATAAAATCACAAAAGGACAGATCAAGTTAGATACACAAAGCATTATGGAAAATTGTTTAACATGAGGTGTTTCTGCCTATGGAGACCACGTTTGCACCTTTTGTTTGCCTCCTCACTTAGGCTAAATCAAGAATAAACTAAGTGTCAGGTAATCCTGCATGGTCATTAAACTGTTCACTTGACCATGAAATGGTCTTGTAGCAGATGTCTGCCTAGCCATCGTATTCTTCAGAGTAGTCTATTTACGCTTGAGAGAGTTCATTTACACAAGATGTACAAAGTAGGGAAGTGAGAAAGTCTTATCTCACATTGTGGTTTTTTGGAGTGTACAGTTTTGAAAAAGTCTTCCATACCTGTCAACTCTCCCGGTTTAACCAGGAGGCCCCCGGTTTTTTGGCCAATCTCACGCCCTGAAATGGCACTCTCCCGGTTTTTAGGCCTATCTCAAACCCAGTTGTTTGTATGCCCAGTAATACACTTTTTTCCAAATCTCCCGATTTTCCGGGTTAGAAAATTCCAAATCTACCTATTTCTGAGCAAGATGGGTTGACAGGTCTGGTCTACCGAGCAGTAACTAGGCTATGTTTCACAATACAATCGCACACAGTCAATTATACGAAAAGGGAAAACCTACCGGTTCTGTAATGACTACCCTATCGACTCTTGTCAATGGGGCAGCATTTGAATTGGTTGTTGTGATAACAATGGAAGAGGCTAAAGCTGCGCCTGCTCCATTTACGACAAGGTTATACTCGCAATCAGGTGCCAGGAACTCAAAATCCTCTCCATCAAAAGTAATAAAGTTTGGATCACCATATACACTGCACTGTCTGGCCCCTGAAGAAATTAAAAAAAGGTTATTTTCAGATGTGGAAAGAAAAAAGAGTTTATCCTTTCCAAAAGCTATTACAGAATATTGAACCACTAATATATAAGAGACTAACTGGGTTGGGGTATTAAAGGTTGTCAAGTTCTTAACAAACTCATCAGGCATCATTTCAAACCTCACGCTGCAGCTGCCTCAGCCAAGCAGCAAGAGCTGGAGACATGCTCTGTTCACATACACGTTATAGTTAGATGAGGATTTACAGCTCAGTTTCTTACCAATTGGTTTAATTCGGGACAGTCACAGCCTTTTTTCCAGTTGTGGCTCAGTGGCTTCTTTTCCCTACTCCATTGCTCATACTGAGCACCAAGCACAATGGCAGTAGGTTTCATTTTTAAAGTCTTTGGTATGACCCGGCCATGATTCGAACCCATGACTTTCCGGCTGCAAGTCGGATGCTCTAACAACCTGACCATGCTGTCGGTCTCATACATATTATAATAGATTCATTAAACCCTTCTATTGTAATGGTTATTGAAATAAAGCAGGAATGCAGCCACTGCAGCTTGGCTGAGGCAGCTGCAGCTTTACTACCTTGACACTATATCTTACGTGATTTGGCCATGCAGTATTCTCACCAACCCAAGGACACAGATAGAGCTAGGTTATCGCACTACTCCAGGGGTCTCCCATGTAGTAAGTTGTACAGGTCACTCATGTGATTACATAAGTGGGCTGTGGTTTTCTGGTCAAGAGGCAGTTTTCTAAAGAGATTGCACCCCAGCATACTATGGAGTATAAAGATACTCCTTTGTACATGATCTAACTCATTTTGTCTTGTTTTCCTTTCATGTGGAGCCCTTGGCCTTAACCCTGCCCCCACCTCATCCCCTACTCCACCCATTAAACAATAAACATGAAGAAAACAACTTACCAACTTCACAATTTCTTCCTGTAAATCGTGAACTACAGACACAATAGTTAGTGCCAGACGTGAGATCATCTATGAAACAACGGCCATTACCATTACAAGGGTCTGGAATACATGGGTTAACTTGCAGAGAAAAGAAAAGAACAAAATGTGTTTCTCATTGAAATCTGAAACATCAAGACTACATGTTACAAACTGTCACCCGATGAATGTCACTTGAGGCTTTATCTAAAGAAAATGCCAAAAGGCTTAGCGACTCCTTTATACAATTATAACACTGTGGTTTCAATATGATAAGTTTCATTGTGAAGTTACTGTGCTTAAATTAAGGTGTAATTAAAACAAAATCATATCATGTCAACGTAGAAGTCAGGCTCTTCCTTTCAATTTCGGGTAACATCCAAACTTCACCAAATCATGCATGTTTTCACAGCTTGACATTTGGTGACCTCAAATGAGCTATAACCTCCACCAAAAAGAATATAGATTGTGCACTCAATATGGGCTACACTAACATGCTAAGTATGAATTCATACATATGTTTTCTGCAGTAAGATGCAACTTATATCAGGCTTTCATAATTAAACCTGTGGTGACCACACAGGACCTTTGAATACCAAAAACAAAAAAAGAGATTATGCACTATATTCTTTGCATGAAGTACGAAATACCGACAGTTTCCATCCTCTAGGATATCATGTTTATAGAGTTTCAAAATTTAACCTTTACGACCTCAAATAATCTATGACTTCACCAAAATTTGATAAAGATCAGTGGCACTGGCAAGGTGAAGGGGGGAATGGAGGCCTGTGCCCCCAATCAATTTTTGACATTTAATAAATGAACCCATACATTTCTGTAGGGGGTAGGATGAGGTGTACTCTGAGTGATCTGTCTATTTTACTTATGCCCCGTCATAATCATTCACGTACTGTCAAACTTTCCGAAAATCCTTGGCAAACTATCAAAATTTCAGTGTGCAAGCTATATTTTCTTTTATATCATTCCAAATGTATTTGTTCAAAGGTACAGGTATGTCGTTTTTACAAGTTAAGTGTCACACACGCACACACACGCACATCCAGTGCCCTATGGGGTACTAGGAAAGGACCCAGTAGGGAATGCAAGGGACTTGCAAAGTAGCGAAGCTGCTCACGAAGTAGGCGAGGTGAGCAATGTGCTTGAGGGTGGGCTGCGCTCCAAGGCAGGTACGTGCAGTCACACATGACTTCTCATTGCAGTGGCCCAATTTTCGGACAGCTATACCAGTTTCGAGCCCAGTACCCGCTAAGGACATGTTTGTGAGTGCACACACATGCACATAGCATCCAGACACAGCTTAGGCGCACACATTCTTGTGATTGTTCAGTGCACAACCGATGACATTTCCCTTTGAGCTAACCCTAACTTGGTGATTGTTGACAACTGATGACCTATAGTTGTATTGATGTCTACTGTTTCATGTCACCAGTTGTACACCCTAGACATGTACACATACATACACACCCCTGCCCCCCCCCCCAAACACACACATGCATGCCATTACATCAACTTTATAGTTGAGATATTTTTAACTGTGGGATTAGAAAAATGAGTCTTAAGGCATGGAGAAATTAACCAGAAAGCCAAAAGGATTAGTAATTCCTTGTCATATGATATATTGTAACAGAAATGAATCACTCAAATGACAAGCATGAGATCCCTCACAGTTATCCTACATGGGATATCATGATAATAAGGTCAAAACCTTTTGAAATTTTGTGAACCAAAATGACCCTTTCACATTCACTTTAAACATTAGGGATCTCTTCCCGATTATGGCCATATACATGCTAAATATGAACAATCCACAGGCCAAGTATGAGATCCCTCCCCCTTAAAATATGTTTACAAGGTTTTGACCTTTAGTGACCCCAAATAACTTTGAACTCCACGAACAATGATAGGGATCATCTACTCAATATGGGCAATCCACACGCTAAGTATGAGATCCCTAACAGTTGTCCTTCTTGAGATATACTGTTCTCAAGGTTTTGACCTCTGGTGACCCCAAATGACCTTTAACCTCCACTAAAACAATAGTGGTCATTTATTTAATATTTGCAGTCCACATGGTGAGTATATGATCCCTCACAGGTACCCTTCTTGAGATACAGTGTTTACAAGGTTTTGACTGTTTGACCTCTGATGACCCCAAATGACCTTTGACCTCCACCAAAAACAATAGGGATCATCTACTCATTCTGGACAATAAACATGTAAAATATGAGATCCCTCACAGTTACTCTTCATGTGATATCGTGTTTACAAGGATTTGACCTCTGGTGAACCCAAATGACCACTAAAAAACCACTTAAAACAATAGGGTTTATCTACTCAATATGGGCAATCCACATGGTAAGTATATGATCCCTAACTGTTACGCTTCTTGAGATATAGTTTTTACAATGTTTTGACCTTTGACCTCTGGTGACCTTTGACTCCCACCAAAAACAATAGGGATTATCTACTTAATATGGGCAATACATATACCGAATACCGAGTACGAGATCCCTCACACTTATCGTTCTGGAGATACCGTGTTTACAAGCGTGTTTACAAGGTTCTGACCGTTTTACCTCTGGTGAACCCAAATGGCCTTTGACCTCCAATAAAAACAATAGGTGTCATCTACTCAACATGAGCAATCCACAAGGTAAATATGAGATCCCTCAGAGGTACCCTTCTTGAAATATTATGTTTACAAGGTTTTGACCTTCTGACCTGTGGTGACCCCAAATGACCTTCGACCTCCCCCCCCAAAAAAAACAATAGGGATCATCTACTCAACATGGGCAATCCACATGCTAAGTATGAGTTCGCCTGGAGTTACCCTTCTTGAGATGTATTTACAAGCAAATGTCACATATGCACACGTGCACAAGTAGGTTTTACATACAAACCAAGGACCTCATTGTTATCTCATTTGTGTTTGTTTCCTGAAACCTAACCTTAACAATAGACTATTGTTGACATTTTCAAGGACTTGAGAAATTTATTGAAATTCTTTCGGAGGACCTGAAATCCATTGTTTAGGTCCTCAGTCTGAATGTCAAACAAACTCACACCCACACACATACACACACACGCATGACACCACCATCGCACAGATTCCTTGAACCTTCGGCAAGGAATCAAAAACAGTTAACTTACAAACACAAGCTCCTTGGAAGAGGATTCTATTAACAGCACATTGGCAAACCTGCTGGAAGGAGTCTATGATGCATATGCCATTCACTGGACAAGAAAACGGTTCGATTGTTGTAACTCCATTATTTAGTGCAGGGCAGGTAATTGTTTGAGTACAGGAAGAATCAAGGATACTGAATCCAACCTTCGGAAAAAGATTAATGACAATGATAATAAAGCACAAAATCTCGCCTTAGGATTGTGGCCAGGCGTGGTTCTAGACCCAAGATTTTTTTGGGGTGGGGGGCTTAGGGAGGCTTGAAACGGAAGAATAAAATTTTCTCTCAAATATATAAATCAGCAACGCCTCACTAAAAACAATGATAATAAAAACGGTACCATAACATACATGTAATGTATATACAGGCACAGTGGCGTATGCAAGATTTCTCTCTAGGGGGGGCATGTAGTATGTTGTGTGATAGCCGGTCTGGGGGAGGGGTGTACCGCTCCCCTTCGAAAATTTTTGAGAAATAAGGTGTCCCTACGTGCAATCTGGTGCCACATATGCTACCTTCTGAAGTAAAATTTGTATTACAAAATTTGTGTATTTTTAGGAACTAAAAAATTGGCATCGGTGAGGGAGCCATGGGGAGACAATCCCTCCCCTTTGAAAATTTTTGAAAAATTAGGTGTCCTTACATGCAATCTGGTGCTACATATGCTCTCTTTTGGAGTAAAATTTGTGTTAAAAAATTACGTACTTCTAGGATCTAAAAAAAAAAAAATTGGCATCCGTGAGGGGGACATGGCCCAATGCCCCACCTGCGTATGCCACTGTACAGGCATGTATTTTTTAATTCGGAAGAATGTAGCTAGCGTTACTGAGAGATACATACTGAGATACATTGTTCACATTGATGGGAGTAACGATCCGGACTGTAGATTTGACTCAGTAAAAAGGACTGCCAGTATAACTTGACAAGATCAGTGACGAAATGGCTTGTTTTAACTTCAAGCAGATGATTAATCCATTAACTTGATTTACATATATGTACATACTATCATAGATCTTACTTATCTGACCCACATTTCCATGTTATAAAATCATGAACCCATGTGATTTCGAGACTCAGACGACAGTTTCCCTTGACAAACTCATCCATGTAGGGACTGGAGTCGAACGTAAGAATGCAGCTGGGTAAACTAGTAGGTGCCTGCACTGTACCTACATACTGTAACACAGTACTAAGGCGAAGCGTGGCTGGCGTACTACATGCAGCATTCACAACATCAGTGTACTGTGTACGTACGTGGATGTGGGATACAAGAAACGTGATCACATGCCTATCTTGCAAGACACATTTGAGAAACTAAATCCACTGGACCAAGATGTGCACAAATGTATAGAGGTTCTTCACGTCACATCATAATGGGCCCGGTTTAACTAGTTCCGCCATTTTGGATGTCAAATTTTGTGCACGTGCAAGAACTACACTGTGTACACATAGTATCAGTCACAGTGTAGAATGTTTTTTTCCTTCTTTTCAAAGACATTTACTTCATTAACTGTGAGGAGACGATTGTACGTTGGCGCAAATGTTAGCCTCCTTGTAGTTTTAGGCTTAACTGTATATTAAAATCACCATATAAAAATATAATCTGGTTATATCTTTAGTAGCTCAGTGAGCACTGCGCAAACTAGTGTAGAAAACTCCTGAGTTCAATATTTCTTCCGAAGAATTCCAGTAACAAATCTTGTTCTACATTGTATATCTGTTGGAAATTGATAATAAACCTGTAGGGCCTACCATTTTTCTTGACTTTTATGTAACAAACATTCATCATCATTAGGGGAACTTTCTTTAAACCTTGGAACAATGTATTTGTATACAGAGTACATGCTGCGCGCAATGAATTTGACGTCCAGTATTGCAGACTCCGCTGTGACGTCAGTGAAGAACCTCCATTGGGCAAGTTTGTTTTTCTCAATACACGCAAATACAGCATGAAGATAATACACAACCTTGGAAAATTCTGGGGGGGGCTTGAGCCCCCAAAGCCCCCCCCCTAAAACCCTGCCTGCTTGTGGGACACATCCTACCAAACCAAACATACCAGCGAGACTGGATTAGAGCAAATTTCTTACATCCACTAAAGATTTTCTGTTACACCTGGCCTGCTCCCACTTGATCCACCTGTTATCAAGCTATACAATTTATTTAAACTTAACTGCACTCTCACAATAGACAGAAACAGCTCTGGATGCACTGCAGATCTTGTGGTCAGTGGGGAGGAAAATCAACTAATTAGTGGTGAGAGTCACAACCTAAAGTGGGAGATAAGGGGACTATCAATGTCATCTACCTTGGATAACTTTTCCCCTTAATTTCCTAGGCCCTCAAATTTACTATGAGTGCAACTAGCTACAAATGGAGAACTATCTCTGCTTGCAGCTGCAGTTAAATGTTAAAACCTGCCGGCAAAACATTTGACACAACACGACAAAATTAAACAAATTGTCATGATACAGAGATGGGCATAACTCAACAACACGACAATTTGCAGACTTTTTTCGTGCGATCAACTTACAGTAACTTGACATCACAACAAAATTAAGTAAATTGTTGTGATGTCGAGTTATGCCCATCTCGACATCATGACAATTTACTTAATTTTGTCATGATGTCAAGTTACTGTAAGTCAACAACATGACAAAATTATGCAAATAGTTGTGTCGTTGAGTTATTTTAACACAATAACGAAACATCTTGCATGTAATTAACCTCATGACCACTGTAATTTTGTTGTGTTGTCAACTAACAGTAACTTGAAAATTTAAAAAAAAAATTTAAAAAAAAATTAAGTACATTGTCGTGATGTCGAGATGGGCATAACTCGACAGTTTGCAGAATTCAGTCATGTTGTCAACTTACAGTAACTTTACATCACTACAAAATTAAACAAATTGTTGTGTTGTCGAGTTATGCCCATCTGGACATCACCGCTATTCTAACACAATAATGAAACATCTCGCATATCACCTTATGGCCACCATATTTTTCACATGGTAGTTAAAAAATGAAATCCCCCAATGAAGATCGGTTAAGAGTATTTCAACATCTTTTACTGTTCTAAAGATATAGGCCTACCTCCTCAAAGTTTTATGGTTTCTGAAGTAACCCATTGCTTATGCAAAAATTCTCTTAAGTAAACTTGAGCACTACGGTGTGCGGGGGGATTACTAAACTGGTTTAAGAGTTATTTGAATGATAGAAAGCAGTATGTTGTAATTCGCAATGTGAACTCAGACTACTTACCTATTGATTGTGGCGTCCCACAGGGCTCCATTCTCGGACCACTACTTTTCATCATATATATAAATGATCT
>WURT03149447.1:0-11014 GCA_009936505.3 Holothuria glaberrima
TTGAGGGTCCTTAGATGCAATCTGGTGCATTATTTTGGACAAATTCTAAGGTAAAGTACTGCAAATTTTTGACATTTTTTACAGAAGAGATAAACAACGGGTTTTCGTGCTTGGAAAGTGTGGGGGATAAAGCATACTTCAGCCCCCACAAATTTCGCTGGAGGCTGTCGCCGCCCCCAAACCCCCCGCTTCCTACGCCCTTGATACAATTCATATTCCACCAAACAGCCAAAATGGCCCGAAAAGGATGTTAATATTTGCTAAGCCCCTTATATTAGAGCTGACTGTATACAGATTAGATCTTGCGGAGCTGAATGCTTCTACAACAAAATTCGTCCGTAACTTTTTGCAGGCTTTTTCTTGGAATGGCTGACTGTATATAAGGATCTTAGGCTCCAAACAGTATTGCTCACAATTGCGGGTATACCTAAATCACATAAATTTAATTTTGTGGTAAGTCGTTACCTAGTATTCCAATCAGTTTACGACTATTTTTACTGGTAACCCCTGACATGTACAACTCATGTGAAGAGAAGGGTTGACGATTTGCATGTTACCATGAAAACCGTAACGTTTGCCTATATCAACAAAACCACCATTTCACTGGGTAGCTCGTTCGTTACATATATTTAGGTATCACGTTACAGCTGGATTAAATGTCTATGCATGGGGTATTATTTTCCCCTGTCATCAAATTGTGTAACTGGACAAGGAAAGAACTCAAGTGGACATTTTAACCTGATCAATTCATCATGTTGATGAGAGACCCCTATTGTGTTTTGAGAGTTATCTCTGTTTTTCGGAAAGTGTTGTGATTAGAATAGGTCCATGTGTTATTACCTTAATAATGGTCATGAGACAGAGTGCAAACCGTGACGAATGCGCGCAAAGCGCGCCAAATTTTTTCATTGAATAAGATTTCTAGGATAAAACTTGCATTCAGGCTCTGCATCGAGACATTTTCAATTGCCCAACAAACCTACATGTCTCTCACAACTATTCTGATCATGATCTTTTTCAGAAAAACAGAGGTACATCTCCAACTTTGGCAGTCGCCTCGCATCAATATGGGGGTCTTGTAATCTAATTTATAGCATAATGTGGAAAGTTGAGAGAACGTATTTGTTGTTATTCATTTTTCAAAAATTTTTACCAAGCGCTTTGAGCGCAGCCATCATCGGTATAGATCGTGATTGTATTTGTTAATACACTTACGACGAAAAAGCATTAATTCTGAAACCCGCTTGTAGGTCTTTCACCCTTATGCTATACCTATGGAGGATCTAATATCACCTCCCTGCACCTATACTCTCGCTACCTCTCATTCCCTAATGCTGGAATCTGTTTGTCTGGAGTTTCGTTCAAAATTAGTAAAAATACGAGGGTGCTCGGCGTCATACTCTATAGTATCATTTGGATGCCATGTAATAAGCATCATGTCAGTGGCCCTATTTTAAATATTTAAGCCAGAGCTTCCCGGAGGCCCTATATGATATCTGCCAGCCTTTTATACCCTTCAATAGTGCGCAATGAAGCAAAGGAGAATTTCGTAATAGTCCAGAAATGTTTGTTTGGACTCCACGCAGGTATTTTTGCGTAAAACCTTTCCCCGAATAGAAGGCAGTAAAGTAGCCTAAAGGCAGCATCAGCTGGAGGTTTGTTGACAACATACTTTCCTCTTAGACAATATACTCTCCTCTTTCACCTAAGCAAAAATTAGAATATACTAAATTATGGACCTTTTCCAGCCATATATGATCGGTTCAAAAAATATCCCAATGACAGCACCATTTTGCATCTAAGCAACTTTAAGTTAACACAATTTCCTCAAAGAGGAGGAAAAAGTAATTTATGTTGAAATAATGATGTTAGGCATGCTTTTTTGGCTTCCTTCAGGGCGGATCCAGGATTCCAAGGGGGGGGGGGTTCACGTGGGCCCGGCGCGTAGCGATTGTTGGGTTAGACATGATTGACGCGCCAGCGGCAATGCGAGCGCGACAGCGCGAGCCATATGCGTGGGGTTCAGGAGCCCGCTTAAGGGCCCCTGATAGGGTCCAGGGGCAAAGCCCAGATGGGACTAGGGGGAGAAACCCCCGGAAGCTCTGGCATTTTAGGCTTTTTAGGGGACTTTAACGAAAGAAAATTGTGATCAATTTCTGAGAACCACAAAGCCATCAACAACCGCAGAATACCTTTTTAACAGATCGGGCCCGCTGGAGAATTGAACCGGATCTACTGCGTCGCAAGGCCACAATCGTTACTATTGCAAAAGGCTTCTGCCCCCCCCCCCCCCCCCCCCCCCCCCCCCCCCCCCCCCCCACCCCCCCGCCCCCCCCCCCCCTAGAGCTATACTCAGGGTACGCTCCAGCCACCAACCCAGGAGAATGCAAATATAATAATATAAATAAAATTTGACTCCATTCAGTATGAAAGCCTTGCGAAAACTTCAGAAAATGCCCACCTGTAGAATGCTTTCTGTTTACGCCACTAGCACGTACGGTTAAAGGCAAACTGGTAACTATTAAGAAACGCAAAACACGTATAATTGCTAGAAATTCTACATTTTAAGTTCATAAACCGATGGCGATATTGTTATTTGTAGTCAAATATATCTCTGTAGTCAGCTGCGCAAACTACTGGATGAAACAACTCGATTTGGAGGGCAACGAAAACGCAGTATCATACCATTAAGAAACCGGAATAACGTTGCTACCTTGCTTAATATGTTATCTAAGTGTTGGTTAATTTTTTTCTGGGAAAAGAGGGATGGTTCTGGAAACCAGGAACCCCTCCCCTAAATTCGCCCTTGGCCTACGTCCGTGCATCCAATGCACAAAAACTTCATTGTCCCATAATTGCCGCCATTTGTAGGGGACAGCTTTACTAATAGTATTTTTCTAAGTCAATATACAATCCCTGCGTCTAACCTGCTGAGCTCGTATTCACAATGCCTCTGCACCATTAAAATCGTTGAGGCCGTCTGGTCACGTTACTACTACTCGCACTGACAGTCACTCAAGTTAGGTTCATTATGAACATTTTTTGTTCCCGCACACTCATCGCCACACCTCTCCCCACAATTAACCCTGCAGACCTGACACAACCTATTTTTAAACCAAGCAAATAAAGGTGACCAATCACAAATATAGTCTAATCAGTGGGGATCACGCCCGAAGCTCCCCCTCTAGTCTACCCCTTAGTTACGCCACCGAGCGACAGCGTCAACAACTTTTCAAAAGTGGAGGACTTAACCTTGACAAAAATTAAAGGGCAAAACCGCATAGCACTATAACGAGGGATCCCAGGCCCACTTAAGGTCCCGGAAAATCATAGCCGGATTTACCCAAATATTGAACCTGTAGGTTACGGGTCCCCGATTGTTTTTTTCTTTTAGAGGGCCCCCGAAAATTTTCATAAACGAGTCTCATTTTAGCTTAGCTTTCACATCTGCTTCTGAGTTACAGTAGAAATCCTTAACTTTCTTCCTACCAAAATATAGAATCTTGGTACTAGTACATGAACAAAGAAGAGGCTATAGTACTGTAAGAGTGCGGCACAGAGATGAGAGCAGATGATAAATACTTGGCGGCCATGCCTTTAAAAAGTATCATGTAGGAGTGACTTATTTTTAGAAGAGAAATTCTATCTTTCAATGGAAGTCAATTCACTTCCAAAAATGGGAGGAATTCAGAGAGATGCGAGGATGCAGATCCAGCACGAAACTTACAACTTCATTTTAGCTGTCCCGGAGCATGTATTTGGATTTTACAAAAAAGCCCCCGAAACTACAAGCAACAGGCATAATCGGAGACGCATCAACGAGTTGGCCCGTAACTTTCTAAAAGAACTATCAATGCATCTGCCAAATTATAAACAGAAGTTTTAATCTACTATTAACCTTTCTTATAACATCCTGACACATATACTCTCACCAGATAGGCTAGAGCAAAGAGCTGTGAGAAGCTCCCTGGTTAGAGTTAAGCTTGGCTCCCAAATATTTCAAGTTCACACAAGAGGTAGATGAAATACTAGATCCATTACAGTGAATCCTAAGATCAGGATGTTTTTTAAGCGTTATGACTAATTGGTCCAAAGAGTGTAGGTTCTGTTTTGCCTGTATGCAGATAATTTATTACCAATTAGTCACTCATTGACGTTTTCGAGTTCGAACTAAAGTGGATTCAATGATAGTAATATCCTTAACAGAAGCAATTGCAGTGCAGAATCATCAGCATAAAGGATCAATTTACAACAGATTGCAGAATACATATCATTAACATAAATTGAAAAAAAGGAGTGGGCCTAAAAGAGATCCCTGAGGAAATCCACAGTTAATAGTTATACAACCAGATGAAAACCTCTCTGACATAAACAACCTGATCCCTGTCTTTCAAGTAAGAGGTAAACCAACAAATTGACAGTACTTTCACACATTCCACATGTTTTAATTTTGTAAAGCAGAATGTCGTGATTTACAGTGTCAAAGGCTTTCCTCAAGAGTATAAGAACCATGCCAGTGTTGTTTGACCGATCCATTTCACACCTTATTAGATCGTTTAAATAAATGAGACATGTCAGTGGAAAAACAAGGGCAGAAACCAGACTGAAATTCATACAAAAGGGCCTTGTCATTTAGATGTTTTCTTCAGATTGAACATAGACTATTTTTCCAGGAGTGTATACTATACCTTTAACACATACATGGGGCGAAAATTTCCCTCTCCGGTTTCATTTCTTTTTCTTTTTTTTTTTCTTTTTTTTTTTGCAGAGGAACAATCTTGCACGTTTACGATCACCAGGAATAGCAAAATGTAGGGAGAGATTAAACATGTGGGTCAAGGGGGAAGCAATGTGTACAGAACAATCTTTAAGAAATTTTGTAGGGATCTCATTTAGACCAGTAGCTTTGGAGGTGCACATGTCCCTGGTTTAAATTCCAGTTGAACCCAGTTAAACTGGGTTCAACTGGATCCAGTTAGAAACCAGTTGAAAACCAATTAAACCAAATTGATCTAATATGGAATTTGGGCAAATTCAACTGAGCTGAATGTAGTCAACCCTGTTGAATTAAGGTGGTAACCCTTGCAGTTCAACCCAGTTGGTTTGATATGGAATTTGGGCAAAACCAACTGGGAGTAGTTGAACCCAGTTGAATTGGTCAACTGGGTTCAACTGGAACTTAGACCGGTGCAAAGCAGTGATGATGGCTAAAACTTCACTCTCAGTAATGGAAACCAATTCATTTTTTTAGAGCAGACCTTTAAATTCCTAAAATAAATTTGAAACATGATTGTCACCAAGCTTTCCCCGAATAACAGGTAATTTGTCCACTGAAGCAGGAGCAATACTAGTAATCATATATTTTAGACAACCTTTCGTTTATCGAAGCACAGCTATTCATTGATAACTAAACCTATGTTTTGAAGAGACATTTATTACTTTCCCGGGTTTTTTTTTTTTTTTTTTGGCTTTGACACCACTGCCATGCTGACTTATGTGTACATATATGCACATAATATTCAGACCAGAGCATGGTACTTTAGCTTGTAGGTGAGGTACAGACTCTGCAGTGTACCCACTCTGATCCGATAAATCAGACCTGCCTTATAAAACATTCAGTTTCCATCAAAGTTCAAACATTATGAAATGAAGAAAGAGCGTAGCAATTTCGTCTGACATCCCCCTCCCCCGCCACATGCTGCAAGCCTCTCCGATCGCGCACCTATGTGAATGACAGGTTTCCACATTTCAGTCCCTCACGTAGGCAGCCTGAGCACATCAATCCCAACCTAACACGTGTGGGAGTGGCAATGTCGACTGGAGGAAACTTCCCTTTTTTCGTAGTATGATATCATTGTACGAACAGCAGTATAGATACGTGCATTGAGCCTCGAGAGTATAACAACTTTCTTGTGCAATGGCTGATCGAGTGGACTGCAAGGTCTAACCATGGAGCTATTACCATGGAGCTACCCTTAATAGCTCCATGGTCTATCATGCATCTCGCCGTCTTTGAGACGGCGAAATTTGAAGTGAGAGACGGCCAAAGTTGAGCAGGACGGCTTTTGAGACGTCAATAAATGTCTTGGTCTAGTTCCCTGGACCCCCACAAGGGCCCCTACGGTGGTCCCTTGTACCCCACCCGTAGGGAGCTTCGCGCTCGCCCCTACGGTGCCAGATGGATAGTGTCTAGTAAATTGGTAACAAGTGAGACGCCCTACTTTGAAATCCTGGCTAAACCCCTGGTGGACTGTATCCCCGCGGGTTCGCTGCAAGGCAGACCCGCGAGGCCACTGAAAGAGCTGTGTATATTCGAACAAGTTACGTACGTAGGTATTCTCCATAGCCTATAGCCAGTGTTGAAGTGACACGGAACGTAACTCCAGGAACATGGGGAAAAAGCAAGGCCTATGATTTCCCTCGAGTGTGTGTGTGTGTGTGTGTGTGTGTGTGTGTGTGTGTGTGTGAAGGGGAATTATATTTGTTCTGCTTCCGATTGGTTAGTTAGTTAGATGAAGTTTTACGGCTCAGTTTCTAACCAATTGGTGTAAGTCGGGCCGTCCACGGCCTTTTTTCGTTGTGGTTCACTGGATTGTTTTCTCTACTCCATTGCTTATGTGGAGCACCAAGCACAATGGCAGTAGGTTCCATTTTTAAAGTCTTTGGTATGACTGACCCGGCCAGGATTCAAACCCCTGACCTTTCGGGCTGCAAGTTGGATGCTCTAAACACTTGACCATGCAGTCGGTCCGACTGGACATTTAATATATATGGGCCATTCGGTGCAAGGTTTCCATGTTTCTCAGTATCGAATTAGGAACAAAAAAGGTTTCCTCGGAAAACGTATTGGTTTGTGTACAACACATACAAAATGCAAAAATAAAAAAAATGAAAGTAAAAAATTAATACGAGGGGTCGAGAAATTACGTGCGGGCGGTCGAGGACAAACAAACAATTTTTTAGGCTTTATGGATAAGTTTCTGAGTCTTTCTTACTTGCCAAAAACTACATAAATAATTACTAAATTTGAT
The DNA here is from genome assembly GCA_009936505.3 of Holothuria glaberrima. Lineage (NCBI taxonomy): Eukaryota > Metazoa > Echinodermata > Holothuroidea > Aspidochirotida > Holothuriidae > Holothuria > Holothuria glaberrima. The sequence goes on from WURT03149447.1 coordinate 7,032, forward strand.
ATCTTTATAACAAGCAAAATTGTAAGGCCTACGGTCGGATCAAATCAAGTTTGATGGATTTCTGTACCGATGATATGTGCATATATCACCTTCAATTTTATGTTTAACACATAAGAAAAATGAATACAGCAGAGGCTATATATCAGGATCTGTATCTCCCCTACTTAATCCTAATATGTGTCTAAGTTGCACCTCTTGATTGGGAAGAGGTGAAATTCTAAATCATGAAAGGAAGAAGTCTTATAAAACCTAAGAAGTGCATTTCCGGCAATCTACCGGCACTGACACTTTAGTCAAAAATTTCTTTGTAGACTGCCCGCCAATAGTGGTGGCCCTCCGCTAAGATAGTGTCACGTATATTAGTCCCACCTACAAATAATGTCAGCACAAATGATACTGAAAAAGCCCCTTATATGATAGCTTACGGGACCACTTGAAGGTAAATCCGGCTATGCGGAAAATAGATTTCAGAAGATCTGGGGTGTTGATATAAGGCATTTTCCACCATTTATTCCATAAAATGGCAGCTGTTTCCACCATTTTCGAGTTTGATTTTTCGTAAACTATGGAATTTAATATGCACCTGCTATTTTTGTTCGAGTTCTGGGAAAAAAAAACTGAGGGAGGGGAAGGCAATATAATATCCCCTTCACTTTCAAAGGAGGGGATTCCCCCTTCCCATGCCCCCACCAGTGGACGCCCATGCCACTGGAACTATTAAGTTATGAATTATCTTTGGGGCGGTTAGCGGACTTGCAGGGAGCAATTTTGCGCGTCTGGGAAGAGCGCAAATGGAGGGTTTTTTACTGAGTCACGTGATCGCGCGTCTCTGATTTTGAAGGGCAAGTGTCCATTGTGTCACAGTAGTATCTATGGTTATGCTGTGCACACGTGCACATGCGCTTACTGCGCGTGTTTTGCCCTTCAGTACTTGGGAATCCCACTCACATGACGTCAGATGAAATCCCTCTATAGACCTCATGACTTCAAAGAGCAAAAAGTGCTACCTCGTTTGGAGGCAAGCGCGTATCAATGCAAGTTAGACCAACAAATTTAGCCGGGGTGGCGCCAAGGGGGCCCGGGGGCCGTACCCCCCCCCCCCTCGTCGGGGAATTTTCACATTTTCGTCTGGGAGCCTTAGACGATGTATACGATAAAATATGCAGTCCCCTACGGCGACTAGTTGCCCCGACGATTTACCTGTTTTTTGCTCTCGGGAGGATAATTTATCTAATAAAACACCAAAATTTTCGGCCCACTAAGCGCTCTTGTAGAGTTATTCCTGTTTGTTCAACAGATCCATTCAACATAGCTAGTAGCACAAGTCTTTTTCATCTTACCAAGTAACATATAGGTGGAGTACACAGTTTATGTAGAGCTCCTAAATTGTATCCCATATCTTAAAAACCTAGTTGCTGTTCTCTTGTGCATGTCATGCGGTACGGTCTGTTGGAGAGCGACTCACGGAGCAAAGTTTGGCTATCTCATCGGGTAGTCATCACCGATAAGGTCTACAACCCCTACAATTTTCCTTTTTTCCTTCTTTTTGTTCTTAATGATTACGTATGTTTTTTGCGTAAGCCTGCCATAAATTTTCGCGCGCTTTGCAATTTCACGTTTCAGATTCAAAAGCAGTCTATCAGTGTACAACTCGGCTCTTGAAGTTTTTAAGTGAAAATAATGCAAAATATGCCTTGCAGTGGCATGGAATAGTTATAGCTCCTTCATATCACCCACCTTCTCACCACCTCCGACATAGTCTGAACTTGGGGTGGTTGGCAAGCCCCGGCCCCCTTGTCGGGAAATTCCTGTCGCCACTCATGGTCGATTTACGTATTTTAAGCTTTAAAAAGGGTCATTTCTGTGATAAAGCCCAAAATTTTCGGTAAACTTTGCCTACTCTTCCTCAGTTCCGATCCGTTACTTATAGCTAAATATAGTGCAAACCCTTTCCACTTTTTAAAGAAACTTAACAAGTAGAATACACAAATTTATGTAAATTCCTCCTCATTCGCTAAACCTAGTTAAGTTCTCTTCTCTCTGTCGTGAGGTATGGCTAGTGGCTCGATGAGGTAAGTACAGTGTAAGTTATGCCCGATAGGGCACAACTGCCCGGACGATTGGCGCATATAAGCTAAAAATAATTAAAAATTCCTTTTAGTGTAGGCTTAACCGAAAAATTTTCGCGTGCTTCGCGCGCTTTGCAATTTCACAGTTTAGATTCCGGGAAAAACATTAAATCAGTGCGGAACTCTCGTAGGCTATATACAAATTTTATGCAATATTTGCCCCGTAAAGACATGGTATAGTACACATGTTTTTTTCAAGTCCCCCTTAACCAACCCCTTCGACTGCATCGGAGCTGTCGGGGCTTCGGGTCTCTGGCTCCCTTGTAGGGGAATATGCCCCCCCCCGCCCGTCGGGCAAATCCTGTCGCCACACCTGAAATGCAGAGAGCTGGTTTGCCAACCAATCGCTTAACGCGCATAGTCTATCTACTTCAAGCGTGTGAGAAGTCTACGTCGTGCGTGCCGTGTGCTTCTACTTTTACTTTCAAATGGACGTCGCGAGACGACAGTGCATAAGGTCTATAGACCTTATTCATTGACGTCACTCGACGTCAGTTTGGTGGAAACAATGAAGCACACATGCACGAACGGCATAGATTTCGCACGCGTAAGTTATTGGTTGACAAATCAGATGTCTGCATTTGTTGGTGTATATAACTTGCAAGTATAGGCTATAAGCCATTTTCCTCAAAAGGAGCTAGGGAGCACTTTCTGCTCTGTGACTTAGGGTTTCGCCTACATCACGTGATCGCTCGTCTGGTCATTTTTCTAAAGGCAGGTGTCAAAGTAGTATCTATGGTTATGCTGTTCGTGTGTGCTGTGTGCGTTTTCTGCGTGTATGTTAAATTTGCCCTTCAGTGCCTGGGTATTCCGTCTTTCTGACGTCACATGGAATTCGCGCGTGACTCAGTGAAATCCGGCTTTGAAGGGCAAACGTCCATTGTGTCACAGCAGTAGGCCTATCTATGGCAAGGGTTCCCAACCTTTTTCTCCTGAGGTACGCGGACGCCGTCATGTAGCATGTAGCCTACTAAAGCAATGTGGTACGTGGCGCAGTTAAATTTTCCCCATAATAAATAGCACATCCACTGATTTTGACCTTAGGGTTTCGCCGACGTCACGTGATCGCGCGTCTGGTCATTTTTAAGGACAGGTGTCACAGTAGTATCTATGGTTATGCTGTATACGTGTGCTGTGTACGTACGTTTTCTCCATGGGCCCGTTTTGCCCTTCATGTGCCTGGATACTCCGTTTACGTGACGCCACATGGAATTCGCGCGTGAATCAATGAAACCGGCTTTGAAGGGCAAACGTCCATTGTGTCACAGTAGTATCTATGGCAGGGGTTCCCAACTTTTTTCTCCTGTGGTACTATTTCACATTTCCGTGGTGTCATCGAGTACCACTGTACCAATATTCAAGTACAATACAGCAGTGTTTATGGGTTAGCCTAAACATACATGGGTTAATGTTAGTTGTCCACTCAAGTCAAATAAAAATTTGCTCATGCTGTATACCACGTCACGTGCCACCGACAAAGCCTCAAAATGTACCACAGGTTGGGAACCCCTGATCTATGGTTATGCCGTGCGCGCGCCGTGTGCTGTAAATACGCAATACTGCGTACGTGTTTTGCCATTCTGCTACCCCGCGGAGTAGACTCCGTCTGCTCAGCTTCAGCTTCCCAAACCACCGTCCGCCAAAGCGAAGAGGCCTGCGTCCAATTTTAGACGCAAACTTCATTACTATTCATCACTGGCGTACGCAGGGGGCGCTGGGCATGGGCCCCCCACTCACGGATGCCATTTTGTTTTCCTTTTTTTTTTTCTTTTTCTTTTTTTTTTTTAGGTCCTAAAAATACGTAATTTTTTAACACAAATTTTACTTCAAAAGGTAGCATATGTGGCACCAGAT